>SJYC01079745.1:0-87923 GCA_006408675.1 Madoqua kirkii
TCGTAAAAATCTTTTTTGTATAGTTCTTCCATGTATTCTTGCCACCTCTTCTTAATATCTTCTGTTTCTGTTAGGTCCATACCACTTCTGTTCTTTATTTAGCCAATCTTTGCATGAAATGTTCCCTTGGTATCTCTAATTTTCTTGAAGAGATCTCTAGTCTTTCCCATTCCATTATTTTCCTCTATTTCTTTGCACTGATCACTGAAAAAGGGTTTTGTTTTGTTTTTTAATCTCTCCTTGCTATTCTTTGGAACTCTGCATTCAGATGAGTATATCTTTCATTTTCTCCTTTGCTTTTCTCTTCTCTTCTTTTCACAGCTATTTGTAATGCCTCCTCAGACAGCCATTTTGCCTTTTTGAATTTCTTTTTCTTGGGGATGGTCTTGATCCCTGTCTCCTGTATAATGTCATGAACCTCCATCCATAGTTCATCAGGCACTCTGTCTATCAGATCTTGTCCCTTAAATCTATTTCTCACTTCTACTGTATAATCATAAGGGATTTGATTTAGATCACACCTGAATGGTCTAGTGATTTTTCCTACTTTCTTCAATTTAAGTCTGAATTTGGCAATAAGGTGTTCATGATCTGAGCCACAGTCAGATCCCAGTCTTGCTTTTGCTGACTGTATAGAGCTTCTCCATCTTTGGCTGCAAAGAACATAATCAGTCTGATTTCAGTGTTGGTCATCTGGTGATGTCCATATGTAGAATCTTCTCTTTAAGCAGATGCCAGAGGTCTGTGGCATCTTAGCAGACTTCTATTCTGTCCTCCACATGAAGGGGTCTAATTCACACAAGATACCTAGGAGAATCAAACACTAGCACCACATCCTGCTGAAGAATGAACTAGTTCTGGGATCATGAGTCCTAAGGCAAAAAAAATCAAGGCAAAGTTAGGCCCTAGGACCGGATTTACTTGTTTTGCTGATAGAAGCTGCCAATGGCTTGAGCTACATTTTGGTAGGTATTAGTATGCTAATTTAACTTCTATGCAGAGTACATCATGAGAAGTGCTGGGCTGGAAGAAGCACAAGCTGGAATCAAGATTGCCGGGAGAAATATCAGTAACCTCAGATATGCAGATGACACCACACTAATGGCAGAAAGCAAAGAAGAACTAAAGAACCTCTTGATGAAAGTGAAAGAGGAGAGTGAAAAGGTTGACTTAAAACTCAACATTCCAAAAACTAAGATCACGGCATCTGGTCCCATCTCTTCACGGCAAATAGATGGGGAAATATAGTGGCAGACTTTATTTTGGGGGGCTCCAAAATCACTGCAGATGGTGACTGCAGCCATGACATTAAAAGACATTTGCTCCTTGGAAGAGGAGTTATGACCAAGCTAGAGAGCATATTAAAAAACAGAGACATTACTTTGCCAACAAAGGTTTGTCTAGTCAAAGCTATGGTTTTTCCAGTAGTGTTGTATGGATATGAGAGTTGGACTGTAAGGAAAGCTGAGTGCTGAAGAATTGGTGCTTTTGAACTGTGATGTTGGAGAAGATTCTTGAGAGTCCTTTGGACTGCCAGGAGGTCCAACCAGTCATTCCTAAAGGGAATCAATCCTAAATATTCACAGGAAGTACTGATGTTGAAACTGAAACTCCAAAAGTTTGGCCACCTGATATGAAGTACTGATTCATTTGAAAAGACCCTGATGCTAGGAAAGACTGAAGGTAGAAGGAGAAGAGGACAACATAGGATGAGATGGTTGGATGGCATCACCGAGTTAATGGAAATGAGTTTGAGTAGGCTCTGGGAGTTGGTGATGGACAGGGAGGCCATCACCTCACTGTGTGCTTCAGTCCATGGGATTCTAAAGAGTAGGACATACTGAATGACTGAAGTGAACTGAACTCAACATTGTGGATACACACTCAGGCATCATCCATCCTTGCAGCTTTCTTGGCTTGAGAAAATGCCATCACTTAGTCTCAACCAGCCTCTTGCCAATAAAATATACAATAAAGCAGCATTTTAAAGATGAAGTATTTCTTATTGATTGAGCAGTCACTGAAGGTGTGATTTTTTTCCAGGAAGTTAGGAGACTAGAGATTGGTACTCTAATGGCTCAATTGAATTGAGGTTTGTGGAAAGAACTAATAGGTAGCAGAGATTTGCAAAAGGTTGTAGGTGGCTGTTGGCACTGAAGATGGAATAGAGGACAAATGAGGAGTTGTGTGGCCTGTGTCCCTAGTCAGGGCAGTTCTGCAGTCTAAGGCTGGGTGCTCTGAAAAAAAGTTCATAATCATGTGTAGCCTTAGAATGGTCAGGCTCTCCAGGCATGCAGTGGATGATGGAATAGTTTTAGCCATGCCTCATCACTATGGTTATATGTATATATTTCATTTTCCCATATTAAACCACATGCTGTGCACTAAAGAGTAAATGTCTTTAGTTTAGACCTTTTTAGTATGAGTTGCTTTGCAGCCTGTCTTCTGTAGCTGATTATAAATTTTTATCATCTTCTAAAAAATACCAATCATGCCCTCATCCTTTTGAGACCTGGATGTATCCATAGGTATCCTCCAAAGTGTTCTCCAGCCTGGGCTTTATCCAAGAGCTCAGGCCACATAGACAGTGGTATTACTTAAGAATTCCACTTGTCACATGGAAGCCCCCTCATTAATAAGTGTCCCCGTTGCCTAGAATCTCAGCACAGAGGACAGAAAAAAGCTATGAGTGGTTGCTCAGGTAAGGTTTCCCAGAAGAAGCCAGAGCTCTGTGGCCTGTAGATTCCTTTGGGGGATCCCCCGGAAGTCTTTGGGCCCATTTTTTTCTGGTCTGATTTCGCCAATCCTACTATGAATCCATCACCCTCTCTTCTTCCATTTCTCTCACTGACAGACCCATAAATCACATGCATTCAGAATGAAGGCTGTCAGGATTTGCTTGTACTAGACATATGTTTGCTCTCACTCTTGTTCTCTGTGCCTGTGTTTGTGTGTGTTTTTGAGTAGCTTACCATCTGGCTTAGCTGAGGCCACAGGAGAAGGAAAGAATGTTATGAGGAAGCAGAGGTAAAGTGTTGTCTAGAAGAGGGGTGGCCTCGCAGGCAAACCCCGTTTGTCTCCTGGGCATCTGTGCACGTACTCATGCATGGAGGTCATCAGTTAGTTCTCTTGAAGCATCCATCACTAGGCAGCCCAACAAGAAAGTCTGGAATTTTCTTGTCACCTGGAGGGCACATTTTGCCTTTAACTGTTAAGTGACAATTTGCCTCATTAGTTCAGTTGTGTTCACGTGGGGTCCAGTGGCCATGTGGCTCCTTAGCTGAGACACAGCAGGCAGAGCTAGCTGGTCAGGAAGTCCCTGAAAAAGCACGAGGAGCCAGGGTGATGCACCCCTACCCTGAAGACAGAGCTCTCAGGGCTCACCCTACAGGCAATGGGAGGGGCAGGGTTGTCTTGGTATCAGGATACCTGAGCGTCTTGATTCTCATGTCCGCAGTCCTTGGTAATTCACCTGGGAAAATGAGAAGGGGCCACTGGACATGAGACCACTTTGGATGACACAGGTGTGTGAATTCTTTCCCTCTTCTTTCCTGACCTACTTACGAGCTTCTTGGGCATATTATATAGGAAGACTAAGGAGGGTAAGGGCTTCCCTAGTGGCTCAGATGGTAAAGAACCTGCCTGCAATGCAGGAGACCCAGGTTCAATCTGTAGGTCAGGAAAGATTCTCCGGAGAAGGAAATGGCCTATTCTTGCCTGGAGAATTCCATGGACAGAGGAGCCTGGCAGGCTATAGTCCATGGGATTGCAAAGACTCTGACTGACTGAGCGAATAACACAAACATGAGGGTAAGGTGGAAAGGCCAGTCTTAGAGTGTAATTACAAGGCCATGTGGCTCCTTAGCTGAGACACAGCAGGCAGAGCTAGCTGGTCAGGAAGTCCCTGAAAAAGCACGAGGAGCCAGGGTGATGCACCCCTACCCTGAAGACAGAGCTCTCAGGGCTCACCCTACAGGCAATGGGAGGGGCAGGGTTGTCTTGGTATCAGGATACCTGAGCGTCTTGATTCTCATGTCCGCAGTCCTTGGTAATTCACCTGGGAAAATGAGAAGGGGCCACTGGACATGAGACCACTTTGGATGACACAGGTGTGTGAATTCTTTCCCTCTTCTTTCCTGACCTACTTACAAGCTTCTTGGGCATATTATATAGGAAGACTAAGGAGGGTAAGGGCTTCCCTGGTGGCTCAGATGGTAAAGAACCTGCCTGCAATGCAGGAGACCCAGGCTCAATCTGTAGGTCAGGAAAGATTCTCTGGAGAAGGAAATGGCCTATTCTTGCCTGGAGAATTCCATGGACAGAGGAGCCTGGCAGGCTATAGTCCATGGGATTGCAAAGACTCTGACTGACTGAGCGAATAACACAAACATGAGGGTAAGGTGGAAAGGCCAGTCTTAGAGTGTAATTACAGCTATCAAATGTTTTTCACGGGCTTCCCTGATGGCTCAGTGGTAAAGAATTCCCCTGCCAATTCAGGAGACACAAGAGATGTGGGTTTGATCCCTGGATCAGAAAGATCCCCTAGAGAAGGAAATGGCAACTGACTCCAATATTCTTGCCTGGGAAATCGCATGGAGTCACAAAAGAATCGACATGACTTAGCAACTAAACAACAAGAAAACCTTTTCATTGTACCTTTGCTATCACTGTTGGCATGATTAAGACCCACTAGGGACTTCCAGAGGCCCAGTGTGTAGTCTATAGCTTGTTTTCTTGGAAGACTCTTTAGGCACAGGCCATGGGCAAGCTCTGCTAGTGTGATTGCCTCATTCACTGTTCAATTGTTTTTTGTTTTGTTTTTCTTTTGAACAGACACTGCCTGCAATACAGGAAATCAACTTCCAAATTATAGGATAATTTCATATTTGAACAAACTCATGCTTAAGTAAAGCACTGTCCTTCCTCATCTACTATCCAGGTGCCTGCAAGGGAGAAACGGGGGCCTGGTTCTCATGGGGCCAGCACTCCCCTACCCATTCCACACTGTGGGGCTGAGTCTATAGTGTGCACTGGCTGAAAGAGGGACAGAGTGAGGGCTGACTTTTGTCAGTGTTATTGCACACACACTCAGATGTGCAGGGGATGCTTTGGGGGCTTGTGTCCCAGATAACTGGGCCCTTCCTCACTCCTGACCCAGGCACTGTGGGAAAGCGTAGCTTCTCTTCACTTGTACTGGCATCAGGAAGCAGCAAGCCATGCATCGCTCAGTTGATCTTGGGGTCGGAGTTGTGTGTGTGGCATGGGAAGCACTCTTAGCTCTGAACGCGTAGGCATGGAGGATGACCTCATGGACCCCACTTGTTAATCACCTGCTGTGCACAGAGCAATGTGTGGAATGTGATAGGGAGCGCACAAGTTTGAGGCCAGGCCTGCCCTCCAATGGGTCAATCTGGAGAAGACGCAAGTGAAACAGAGCGTGTAGTGAATGATGGGGGGATCAGAGGAGATGCCAGTCGTCGGGGAAGGTTTTAGGCAGAAACTGGGTCTGAGAGTGATCAAGATATGAAACAAGACCCGTGGTTCCTGTTTTCCAGTGTGGACAGGTGATGAGGGGACATGGGGGCGGGCTGGGGTTCTGTCTTGAGATCCCTAGAGGCACCCAGGTTTTCCAGGGAGAGTGTTCACCTCAAGGTTACCTGCCTGCAGTGGCAAAAGAATAGATTTTAGTTTCTAGTTTTTATTTTTAAAAGTTAGTTATTTTATTTTTGGCTGTTCTGGGTCTTCATTGCTGTGTGTGAGCTTTCTCCAGGTGCGCCAAGCAGGGACTACCCTGTAGGTGTGACCTGGGAGCTTCTTATTGTGGTGGCTTCTCTTGTTTGTGGAACACGAGCTCTAGGGTATGTGGCTTCAGCAGCTGCTGCACACCAGCTTAGTTGCACAGTGGCACGGTAGATCTTCCCAGACCAGGGATTGAACCTGTGTCCCCTGTGCTGGCGGTGGATTCTTAAACACTGCACCATGAGGGAAATTCCTCATGGATAGAGTTTAAAATAAAGGATAGAATTTAAAATAAATGTCTGCTGTTTCAGATGGTGCTCTGTCTCTGGGCCTAGAGGATTCTTGAAGATCCAAGACACAGGGGCTATTTTGGGCAACTAGCCCTAAACAGCCACTTTTTGATCTCTTTAAGGTTTTTCTTTGAGCATTTATATGACAACAGGGAATTTCTTGGAGGGGAAGTATGGAGAATATTTTTAGAAGAAAGGACATTTTAAAAATGACAACTACTGCAAGATTTTGAAATTTGACAGATGCGCACAACATTTTCCATCCCCATCAGGAAACTTTGCCCAATTTCTTGGACCTTTAAATACCACAGATAAGCTTCAGTTTCTGGCCAGGGGGAAAGGGCTCATGCAGGGATCTGCGGAGGCTCAAAATGACACCTGTGTTGGGGCTGCCAGTGACTCTGCTATTTCAGTCCAGAGTTCCTTCTTTCTCCCTAATTGGCTGGATGCTAACCCTCCACATATAGGACTTGGCTTCAGAGCACCTAGTTTTAAATTCCAGCTTCAGCCACTTATTGGCTGTGTGACCTGAGGAAAATGACTTCACCTCTCTGAGCCTGTTTCCTTATTTGTAAAATCAGAAAAACTTCATTCTAAGCTCCCATAGGTTCTGGGGAGACTTGTTTGCTTTGTGGTCAGGTATTGCAGGCCAAAGGCCATGAGAGATACTGGGTGCATGATGTGGGGGTTGCAACTTAGAAGACAGGTGATTAAGGTCAAAATTCAAATCTGATGGGAAAATGTGATAACGGATTAAAAGTGATGTGATAGATGTATGTGTGTGCAGAGTTCAGTGATGGCTGAGGGAAAAGTTCAGTGGAGGTGCAGGTAATATGTCAGGAAGAGCTTGTGCAAAGAGGCATTTGACCTGAAACTGGCAGGTGAGGAGCCAGGGGAAGCATGGGTGGGCGTGGGGAGGGTGCTCTAGAGAGAGGATTCGTTCTGAGCAAGGGTCATTCCTTGGGCTCATGGAGCTCATGACTGGGTGGGATGGACGCATGCGGTGCGTGTGTGAGGTGGGCTAGCTGAGCGGAGTGCGTGTGCTGAAGAGATCCACCCTGTGGAGTTCAGTCTGGCTCTTTGCATGAGATGAGTTTCCTTTCAGTGGCATGTCTCATGACTGGCTTTTCTGAAATAGCTCTCTGGTCCTGCCCTCCACCCGTCTCTAGCCCATTCCTCTGCTTTCTTTGCATGAAAGCAGTTCTCACTATCTAAAATTACTTGTCCCTTTAAAATAAAAAATTTCCCCCATTATCTACTTATTTATTCATTTTTGGCTCTTCGAGGTCTTCATTGGCTTCCTGGGTGGAGCTAGTGGCAAAGAAGTTGCCTGCCAATGCAAGAGATGTAAGAGATGTGAGTTTGATCCTTGGGTTTGGAAGATCACCTGGAGAAGGGAATGGCAACCCACTCCAGTATTCTTGCCTGGAAAATCCCATGGACACAGGAGCTAATCCGTAGGGTCGCAGAGTGGGACATACTGAAGCGACTTAGCACGGGTCTTCACTGCTGAGCATAGCCTTTCTCTAACTGTGCCGAGTAGGGATGTTCTCTAGATGCGGTGCCCAGGCTTCTCATTGTGGTGGCTTCTCGTGTTGCAGAGCACAGGCTCTAGGGCTCAGTGGGCTTCAGTAGTTTCGGCTCTTGGTCTCCAGAGTGCAGCCTCATTAGTTGTGGCACTCAGGCTTGGTTGCCCTGTGGCATGTAGAATCTTCCCTGTCCATGGATCGAAGTGGTGGCCCCTGCATTGCAAGATGGACTCTTAACCACTGGACCACCAGCGAAACCCCCTTATCTTTTAATTTAAATTAAATTCTTAACTACTCTATCCTCAGCATTGATGCATGTAGTTGACATACAATAGACAACAAATATTTTTTTCAAAGGATGCTTCTGCTGCTAAATCACTCCAGTCATGTCTGACTCTGTGCGACCCCATAGACGGCAGTCCACCAGGCTCCCATGTCTCTGGGATTCTCCAGGCAAGAACACTGGAGTGGGTTGCCATTTCCTTCTCCAATGCGTGA
The DNA here is from genome assembly GCA_006408675.1 of Madoqua kirkii. NCBI lineage: Eukaryota > Metazoa > Chordata > Mammalia > Artiodactyla > Bovidae > Madoqua > Madoqua kirkii. The sequence continues at coordinate 8,057 of SJYC01079745.1, forward strand.
AAGTGAAAAGTGAAAGTGAAGTTGCTCAGTCGTGTCTGACTCTTAGTGACCCCATGAACTGCAGCCTTCCAGGCTCCTCTGTCCATTGGATTTTCCAGGCAAGAGTACCGGAGTGGGGTGCCATTGCTTTCTCCAATTCAAAGGATGAGGAAGCAGCAAATTAATTTACACATCTAAAGACAGATATTAGCACTAGTGTGCAAGAGATGTCCTAAGAGTCTTGGTCAGTTTTGTGGATGAGGAAGTAGGAGATCACCTTCTTTGCTGCAAAATGCTCTGAGGCTGGGAAACTGAACATGGTTATCAAATTTTTAGGAATGAGTGTCTGTGCCTCTTCTGGTTTCTGCAGAGAAGAGAAACAGAAAGAGGCAGACTCAGAGAATCTCAAGAATAGCAAGAAGGGATATGCTACCTCCACGTTTCTGCCCTGGACCTGGAAGTCTCTGTGATCTTGATGGTAGAATGGATGTCTGCTGTGGGCCCCTGATGTGTTCTGAGGTTGGAGGCCCCCGTGGACACTCTGCCGCACTGGAAAATACATGCTGTGTTGGGTTAATGTGGGCTTCCCTTGTGGCTCAGCTGGAAAGAATCTGCCTGCAATGCAGGAGACCTGGGTTCAATCTCTGGATTGGGAAGATCCCCTGGAGAAGGGAAAGGCCACCCACTCCAGTATTCTGGCCTGGAGAATTCCATGGATTTTGTAGGCTGTGGGGTCATAAAGAGTTGGACACGATTGAGCGGCTTTCACTTTCACTTCACTCTGGGTTAATGTGGCTTCATGAAGTGCATCTCAGTTAAACTTATTTCCACAATCATTCACAGGAGTTGCTACTGTCACTTTTATGTTTCCCTGGAGAAAAGATTTTCGGAAGAACTCATGAAGCCATTTATGATCTCTGATTCCTCCTAAGTTGCCAAGTAGTGATGAGATAAGAAGAGGAAGTGTTTGACATCTTTACTGCTCTCAGAAAGTTGGTTGCACACACTCTAGTTGAGAGCACCAGATTTAGACAATACATGCTTTTAAAAAAATTTTTTAAGCTAAAAAAAGTGTATTGAACTTGTTACAATACTGCTTCTATTTTATGCTTTTGTTTTCTGGCCTCAAGGCATGTGGGATCTTAGCTTCCTGACCAGGAATTGAATCCGAACGCCCTGCATTGGAAGGCGAAGTCTTAACCACTGGACCACCAGGGAAGTTCTAAATGCATGCTTTATAAACAACCATATCCCTGAAACACCTGTTAACTGAATCTTTGCTTACCCACTGACGAACTCAAAAATTTCAGAGATGCATTTTTCTCTGGCTCTGAAAGCTCAAAGTTCATTTGTAGAGCCCCATATTGACTCCACTCCAATCTGGCCAAATATCTGATGGCTAGTGCATCAGTCCTAGCAGAAGAGTTTAGTGGAAAGATGACATTCAGAGCAGGAGCAGGGAGAAAAGACCAACAGGGACTGTGCACCCAGGGACTAGTAACCGGGGGAAGCCATTAGGCCTGAGGGGCAGGGCAGGGCAAGGCAAGGGGCCAGAAGTGTTACTGGGCCCTGATGAGACCTGGTGCTATACAGTCAGGCTGTAGCTCAGCAGCTGCTAAGCCAGAAAGCAGTTAAAACCAGAACTAAGGTGGGATGTGGCCAGATATCTGATGGGGAGTAAGTGTATACCCCAACCTCTCTCTCTTCCTGCCCTTTGCTTTCCTGCTGGTGCTTTTCATTGGCCAAGATAAAATGGAACCTCCTCCGCAGAGAGCAGGGGGGGGGGGCAGAAGGCTATTGAAAAACTGTAGCAAACAGGCTCATCAGCCCAGAACATAAACATGGATGTAGCCAGAAGTTTCTTCAACAGAATCTGGCAGTGAGTTCCTTTGTAAAATGAACAATCCCAAATATCTCAATAAATAAATGTCTTCATTCAAGAAACATGCTTCAAGTACCTCCTGGGGTTGAGCTCTATATTTGGTGCTGATGGATTTTACTTTGGGTTTTCTTTAAGGGAGATACTTTCCTACAGAGCCATCCTGGATAAGAGACAAAAATAATAGTCTGTGAGTCTTCTGGGATTTCTTTTTAAAAAGTCTGACCCTAGTTTTGAAGACTATTTTTTTTTTTTTTTTTGCTCAAGAGCATTTCTATTTAATTTTATTTATTTATTTATGAAACATCTTTGTACACCTCACCTTTGGCCAGATCTCAGTGTTGCTTTGGAGAGTGACTGAAGCCTTGCTATATTCAGTTGGGTCTTGAGTCTTGGTTGTATTTGCACTCAGTTGGGCCAGTGTTTGGTTATGCATAAAGACCTCGAAAATTCTCTAACTGGGGACCATGATTAATTCATAGGACACAATACTGGGTGAGAGGAGAGCTGAGGAAAGATCTGGCTGGAATATTTCCAAGCCTACCAATGGCCTGGGCAGACCTGCTTGACCAGCTCCAATGAACCAACAGAAGTTTGAAGAGTCCACACCCCATATTGTGAGTCTGCTTTGAGTTAGCACCTGTCATTCTAAGGTTAAATAATTTGGATGTGACTACTGGGTATTTTGCACAAACTTCTTAACATTTCTCTGTTGTTGTGCATACCTTTCTTTAGTAATTGGTGAAGATTTCTTCACATTGAAGAGAGATTAATAGGTAAGATGACTGAAAAACAAAAGGTAAATTGGAAAAGCTGAAGGGAGAATTTAGTCCACTCTCTCATTTTTAAAAGATCTTTAAAATTTGTTTTTTTTTTAATGAAATATAATTGCTTTACAATGTTGTGTTAGTTTCTCCTGTACAACTAAGTGAATGAGCCATAAGTATACATATATTCCCTCCTTCTTGAACCTCTCTCCCACTCCCTACCCCCTTCCCACCCTTCTCAGTCATCACAGAGCACCAAGCTGAGCTCCCTGTGCTATACAGCAGCTTCCAGCTAGCTATCTACCTTATACATGGTAGCGTATATATTGTTACATGTCAATGCCCCACCCTCTCTTTATATGGGTGGAATAACCAAGGGACCCAGAGGGTTGGGAAATACTCAGGGTCATACCATGAGGATGGGGTGGAGCCAGGGAGACAAAGGGCGAGCTAGGCATGGCTGAGAAGCCGGCTGGCCATGGCCAGAGCCTCCCAGGATCCTCTTGGTGTTCCTGCTATTCTTCCTGGGAAGGTTTCTGAAGGCGAACAACTAAGGCAGTTAGCTGTGCTGTTCCTATAGCTTCTCAAGGTTCTCCTTTGCCTATATCTTTCTCTGTGAATACTCTGAGAGAACAGAAAATTTCTCTCTCATATAGTTTAAAAATGAATGTTGGAAAATGGAACAGGTTTTTAAATGTGAAGAGCTTGGGACTTCAGGGTCTGAGATTTGTGCCTAGTTAGTTATCTCACATGCTAGTAAAGTAATGCTGAAAATTCTCCAAGCCAGGCTTTAGTAATACATGAACTGTGAACTCCCTGATGTTTAGTTTGGTTTTAGAAATGGCAGAGGAACCAGAGATCAAATTGCCAACATCCGCTGGATCACGGAAAAAGCAAGAGAGTTCCAAAAAAACATCTATTTCTGCTTTATTGACTATGCCAAAGCCTTTGACTATGTGGATCACAATAAACTGTGGAAAATTCTGAGAGATGGGAATACCAGACCACCTGACCAGCCTCTTGAGAATTCTGTATGCAGGTCAGGAAGCAACAGTTAGAACTACTCTTCTTAATACCTTCTGCTTCTGTTAGGTCCAGACCATTTCTGATCTTTATTGTGCCCATCTTTGCATGAAATGTTCCCTTGGTATTTCTTATGTTCTTGAAGAGATCTCTAGTCTTTCCCATTCTGTTCTTTTCCTCTATTTCTTTGCACTGATCGCTGAAGAAGGCTTTCTTATCTCTTCTTGCTATTCTATGGAACTCTGCATTCAGATGCTTATATCTCTCCTTTTCTCCTTTGCTTTTCGCTTCTCTTCTTTTCATAGCTATTTGTTAGGCCTCCCCAGACAGCCATTTTGCTTTTTTGCATTTCTTTTCCATGGGGATGGTCTTGATCCCTGTCTCCTGTACAATGTCAGGAACCTCATTCCATAGTTCATCAGGCACTCTATCTATCAGATCTATAAAGCCATTTTCAGAACACTAAAAAAAATACTATGTATTAGGTCTTCATCCCGGTTCTTGAAATGAGGACAAAGGTATCTCTGTTATGTTAATGAGACAGCTTTTGGAAACCTCCTAAGGATACAGGCTGGTTGTCAAGGAAGCCAACCCTGCTATTAGAGGGTCAGAATCACTCCCATGACCCCACCCACACCTCTGGGTAGGAGAGAAGGCGCTAGAGAGGGAGTTCTGTCAACAATGGCTAATGATTTAATCAACCGTGTTTATGAAGCCACCATCAAAACCCAAAAGGATGGCGGTTCAAAGAGCTTCCAGACTGGTGACATGTGGAGGGGCTGGGAGGATGGGGCAGCTGGAGAAGGCAGGGACTCTGTGATCTTTCCTCTGACCTTGTCTAAGGCATATCTTCTTTCCAGATAGTCCTGAGTTTTATCAGTAATCTAGTTTTATCCATAATATAGTCTGAAGTCAAGGCTGTATATTGTTACCCTGCTTATTTAAGTTATATGCAGAGTACATCATGAGAAACGCTGGGCTGGAAGAAACACAAGCTGGAATCAAGATTGCCGGGAGAAATATCAATAACCTCAGATATGCAGATGACACCACCCTCATGGGAGAAAGTGAAGAGGAACTAAAAAGCCTCATGATGAAAGAGGAAAGCGGAAAAGTTGGCTTAAAGCTCAACATTCAGAAATCGAAGATCGTGGCATCCGGTCCCATCACTTCATGGGAGATAGATGGGGAAACAGTGGGAACAGTGTCAGACTTTATTTTGGGGGGCTCCAAAATCACTGCAGATGGTGACTGCAGCCATGAAATTAAAAGACGTTTACTCCTTGGAAGAAAAGTTATGACCAATCTAGATAGTATATTCAAAAGCAGAGACATTACTTTGCCAACTAAGGTCCGTCTAGTCAAGGCTATGGTTTTTCCTGTGGTCATGTATGGATGTGAGAGTTGGACTGTGAAGAGGGCTGAGCACCGAAGAGTTGATGCTTTTGAACTGTGGTGTTGGAGAAGACTCTTGAGAGTCCCTTGGACTGCAAGGAGATCCTACCCTGGAATCCATTCTGAAGGATCCATTCAGATCCAGTCCATTCTGAAGGAGATCAGCCCTGGGATTTCTTTGGAAGGAATGATGCTGAAGCTGAAACTCCAGTACTTTGGCCACCTCATGCGAAGAGTTGACTCATAGATTTCTTTGGAAGGAATGATGCTAAAGCTGAAACTCCAGTACTTTGGCCGCCTCATGCGAAGAGTTGACTCATTGGAAAAGACTCTGATACTGGGAGGGATTGGGGGCAGGAGGAGAAGGGGATGACTGAGGATGAGATGGCTGGATGGTATCACGAACTCGATGGACGTGAGTCTGAGTGAACTCCGAGAGATGGTAATGAACAGGGAGGCCTGGCGTGCTGCGATTCATGGGCTCGCAAAGAGTCAAAAACGACTGAGCAGCTGAACTGAACTGAGTCATGCTGCTGGGAGATTTATAAACTCTGCCTCCAAACTAGCATTCTTTTCTTGCAACGCTGAAATAAGAGCTAACATTTAGTGGGTACTTATCATTCATGAGTCATTGTTTTAAGCCATCTACATTATTAACTAATTTAGTTTTTATGAACACCGTTGAGGTATATGCTTTTTTTATTTGTACTTTTAGATGCGGAGCCTGAGCTGAGAGGTCACATGATGCACTAATGGTCTGTCAGTCAGTGGCCACAGTAGAATTTCTATCCCAGTGTTTTGACCATTCAGCCCATGTTCTTGACCAAGGAGCTACAGAACCTCTTTTTGAGCATCACCCCTGCTACATCTGTGAGATATGGTTTGTTTTCTGAGGCCCCTTCAACACAGAGCTGCAAGTAATGGGTTGGCAAAAAAGTTAAATTTGGGTTTTTCTGTAACAGCATATGGAAAACCCTGAATGAACTTTTTGGCCACTCCATTTTTTCTGTCTGCATCATAAAACAGCAGGAATAAGTTTTCGCTTTACTTGTGACTGAGTATCACGATGCTGCAGCAGTCTCCACCTGAAAGACTTTCAAGTCAGTTTCCGGTTTGTCTGTACAGGCTTTCTCTAGCCATGAACTGGACAGCCTCGTGCAGTGAACAAACTGCGTGTCTGAATAGCCCAGTTCAAAGTATCCTGGTTCAGTGGCACAACTAAAGGTTACTTGGTATTCTTAGGTTTGCAAGAATCTTTCCATGAGTTTTTAGAAAGAACACTATTTTGTTATTATTAAAGTTTTGAAAAGCCATAGATAATAATTAAAGCAATGTTTTCTTATGTAGCATTAATGTACAATGGTGCAAGACCACTGTATTATTAGTTGCATATTACAGGGAGAGTGGCATAGACCCAGGACCATGTTCTACGATGATATGGACAGGACACCCATGAGCACCCAGGCCCATTCCTTTCTCTGCCTCCAATTGCATGTGCGACTTCAGGCATGTCCTTTTCTCTCTCTGGGTCTCTCTCTTACCATGTACTATATATGAGTTGAACTCTGATTTCTGAGTTCTTTTCCAGCTCTGAAATTCTATGACTTAACTAAGATCAAAGCAAGTTGCTTGTTAATGGACGTGTTTTATAGATGACATGGTTCAAAAAAGGATTTGAGGTGGCTTATAGGATTAAAATGCACTTAGACCAGGATGGTTAAAAATAACAAGACAATTGAAAATAATGAAAAGCAATGCAAAAGAGATGCTTCAGGCACCAAGACTGAGTGAGTCACTGAGGGTCAATGTCATGTCTGGAGTTCCATAATCCCAGGATGTTGCTGCTGAAATTAACCCAAGAGACCGTGGCTTATCCACAATCCCAGCTTCTTAGGTTTCTTGTTCAGAACTTTCTGCTAGCAAGTGTATGTTATTTTCAAATGAAGCAGACTTGGAAAGCCAGCTTTCTAACCCACAGAGCCTCTTGGTTATTACATTTGGTAGCTCAGCCAGGAATGGAACTCAGGTCTCCTGACTTTCTTTCACTGCTTTGTCCATGGCAGCTAACGCCTTCTCTAGCGACAAGAACTCTTCACCATAGAGTACGAGGGGGGAATTTGTCATACATATAGTTTTGTTTTCATAAACAGTGTCTCACTGATTCTCTTAATCTTCTGAAGGGTAGGCAGGAAAGGTAATATAATTCCCATAGTATATCTGAGTGAATGGGCTCAGAGATTTCGAGTATTTTTCCCAAGTTAACGGAGAATTGTGCCCAGGGTTTTGACTCTTTGGGTGTCTATTTCAGGCTTTGTACTATCAGTCTGTCTGGACTTCTGAGGACTCCAAGTGTTCTATTGATGTGCCAATAGTACATGTCTCAGGAGGTAGAGTCAAGACAGCTTATCCAAGGCATCCCAACCCACACACAGCCGAGCAGCCTTCAGGGAGAACTGGAAAGCAGAGCGTGGGGGTCCTCAGAATTGAATCCTTGCTCCAGAGGCAAGGCCTTGAGTTTGAACTCTGTCATCTCAGATATTACTTTTATGCTATGTAAGTACATAAAACATCGTGCTATATATTGCACAAGTCTTGGGACTGAGACTGATGATATTGTGGGAAAGCCAGAGTTTGAAGCAGGTTAAATCTCTGAGCACAGCAGGGGCTTTTCATCAGATTCAGCTGCAGGAAACCCTTAAACTAGATCACACTGCTACTGAACATGTCATCAATCAGTCAACAAGTATTTCTTAAGGCAGAAATGTGAGAATTCAGTGAGATCACCTAAGTGACAGGTTAGGAGGGTGGCATGGTGCTGAGTAAAGACATGGGCTTTAGAAACTATCAGAAGTAGGTCTGAAGATTGGCCCCATATTTTATGAGCAGTGTGTATAAGCTTGTAAAATCAGCAAATCACCTGACCTCATTGTCTCAGTCTATCCATCTATAAAATGGGGGAAATACCTACCTCATCAGGCTTTTGGAAAAGCACTTATTTACTATTAATTCACTCTTGTTTGTCCAACATTTAAAAATACAAAGTGACAATTCATTGCTAGTGGCCAGTTAATTATTCCTGTGTACTTGACATTGTACAAGGCAAAAGAAGGGGTAGGAAAGAGGGCGACATGGTCTCCTTTTTCCTTACAGAGACAAGACTGTCCAACAGATAAGGCAGGAAAGGATAGGTGAGGTGATTGAGGGTTTCTGGGCTTAGCAAGAACTTTATGGATGAGACAGAGATGGATCTTGTTGGATGGAGGAGAGCGTGCAGTAATGTGCGAGACAGGGATTCCAAGTGACAAGAACCACAAAAGCAAAGGTTGGGATATTTGCAGGAGTATGAAGGCTACTCTGACCTGAGTAGACAGGAAATAAGGAAAATAATGATGAACGGTGCTCAGTGGGCGAGGCAGCAAGTGGAGATGGCCAATTTAAACATACTACACAAGACTGGTACAGAATGCTGTAAGCTTTTTCAACAGAAGAGGATAGGGCTAGGAGTTTGAACTACATCTTCCTTTTTTGTATCAAAATTCCGTAAAATTTTTAGCATAGGGCTTGATGTTTAAGGATGCTAGGTAGTTATCTACAAAATATTAAACAAGTGATTAAAGTAAATCAGTCTGACAATGGCGTGTTCAAATGTAGACCCTCCCACCTGAAACCAAATGACAAAACTCAGCCAATGGAACGAACCAAAGAGGCCAGGCTGGATTTGCATTTCCACCTTGGTTCGGGTGCATTGCAAATGACTCCACTGATTTCATTTAGGTTTTTAACTTGTGCTTTTTAGGATACAAGAAGTGTGCACACTGGTTGAAAAAATGTGAGCACTGCACTGAGAGTTCCACTCACTCTTTCCTCTCCTCGGCTTCTGCCCTTTTCAAAGGCTTCTTGTCTTCCTTATGGACCATTTTGTTGGCTTGAAAATATATACATAACATCTTTATGATACGCACATATAGTCTTTTTAACAAGTTTTATTACAGTATAGTTTTCATAAAGTAAACTGTATCAATTTTAAGTTTAGTGTTTCACGAGTTTTGACAAATATATATACCTCTGTTCTGTACAGTTTTAAAATATACGAATGAGATCATACTGTACCTACTATCCGGCAACTTGTTTAGGCGTTTGACTATGTCATGAATATTTTTCTTTCATCACACTGATCTCTTTTTAAATTACTGCAGAATCCCCTGGTATGAATACCTTTAATTTATTGGACTATTGCCTTGTAGATGGATATTTATATTCCCTTCATATATCACAATTCTAATGGAGTAGTGATATGCTTTCCCACTTGTCTTAAATAGAGTAACAGGCATTTCTATAGACTGGATTACTAAAAGTGAAATCTTTTGGTCAAAATCTTTGAACTAAAAAAGAGAAAAAGATAGAGATCACAGGCATCCTTGGAGTTATCGTGGATTCGGTTCTAGACCACTGCACTAAAGCAAATATTGCAATAAGGTGAATCACTCAAAATTGTTCTTTTCCTAGTTTTTATAAAAGTTATGTTTACACTAGCCTATGATGTGGACGAAATAATTATAACTAAAAATGGTGCATCTCTTAATTAAAAGTACTTTATTGCTAACAAATGCTAAAAATTATCTGAGCTTTCAGTGAATTGTAATCTTTTTGCAGTAATAACATCAAAGATCACTGATCACAGAGATCACATAACAAATATGATAATGAAAAAAGTATGAAACATTGCAGGAATTACCAAAATGTGACATAGAGACTTGAAGTGAAAAAATGCTGCTGGAAAAATGGCTGTTATAGTCTTTCTTGACAAAGGGTTGCCATGAACCTTCAATTTGTCAAAAACACAGTATTTGCATGGTGCAGTAAAGTAAACTGCAGTTAGATGCGGTGTGCATCTATAGCATCTTAAGCTCCCATAGTATAAGAAAATGCTCTTTTTCCAAAGTGTTTTCAATTTGAAGATTATCAGATGTTACAAATTTCACCAATCTGATAGACGAAAAAATAGTAATGTGCTGTTTTAATTTGCATTTCCCAAATTGCTGGAGAAGGTGAGCATTTTATGTTTGCTGTCCATTTGCATCTCATCTGTTAATTAACTATTCTTATATTTTGTCTTTTTGCTACTTTTCTTTTTTGTATTGATTTATAGGAACTCTTTTGATATTAGGTCTTTTCTCCCCCTACTCAGTACTCAAGTTAACATGTTAAATTATCCTAGAGCAAGGTTGCTCAAAGTTTGGTATGCTAAAACATCACTTGGAGATCTTACTTAAGCAGAGACTCTGATTCAGATGGTCAGTGAATCAGACTGAGAATGTGCATTCCTAACAAACCTTATTCATTGCAAATATTCACTGGAAGGACTGATGCTGAAGCTGAAACTCCAATACTTTGGCCACCTGATGTGAAGAACTGACCCATTGGAAAAGACCCTGATGCTGGGAAAGATTGAAGGCAGAAGGAGAAGGGGTTGATAGAGGATGAGATGATTGGATTGTATGGCCAATTCAATGGACAAGAGTTTGAGCAAGCTCCGGGAGTTGGTGATGGACAGGGAAGCCTGGTGTACTGCCATCCATGGGGCTGCAAAGAGTCAGACATGACTGAGCAACTGAACTGAACTGAACAAACCCCAGGGGCTTCCAATACTGCTGGTCTACACACCATACTTTGAGTGACAAAGTCGAAGGGCTTATGAGATTTTTTGGAGGAGGTGAAGAGTTCATCATGCTCAAGGAACAATGTGTGGCAGGTTTTTCTTTTGTTAAATGAAACCACTAGGAGTGACTTAATGAAAGTGATCAGTGTATAAAGAAGTATTCCAAATATAATTGTGGAAATGACTGGTGTCATAGCCTTTCTAGGGAGCTAATGGGTGCTGATATGGTGGGAGGTTGGCCTTTAAGTTTTGAGGTTTAAGTCCCACCTTGCATGCGTGCTAAGCCACTTCAGTCATGTCCGACTCTTTGCCACACTATAGACTGTAGCTCGACAGGCTCCTCTGTCCATAGGATTCTCATGGACATACTGGAGTGGGTTGCCATGCCCTCCTCCAGGGGATCTTTCCGACCCAGGATCGAACCCTTGTCCCGTATGTCTCCTGCATTGGCAGGTGGGTTTCTTACCACTAGTGCCACCTCAAAAGCCCAAGTCCCACCTTACCTTTAGGTCACTTGCCTTTCAGTTTCCACCTTGAGAGTGAAAAAAAGACAGTAATCCCTGTTCTCATTATTATACAGAGGTTTTTGGAAGGTCAAAGGAGAAGTATTGATATGTTTTGTGACCTGTAACAAGCTAGAACACAGTAGGCATCGTACCTGTCCAGGCAAAGCATCTGGGGCTATATGAGCATCCTATCTGGCTAGCTTCTACAGTGAAGGCAGAGCACTTGGCAAAGTTTTGTATTTCCCCCCAAATTCTCCATATAGCATTTGGATCATCATAAGTATTTCTGAGTCAATTTAACAGTAAGGAGCCATTTTAGGATTCCATGAATATTAAGATATCAGGTGTTGAATTCGGCTAGGTTATTGTAGTCCAGTTAAATGGGACACACCCACACCCACACACTCTGAGCCAAAATATAATTCCCAAATTACATGGTGATTATAATACAAAATGTGTATAATGCAAATGTAATATAATAAAATATGGATTATTACATATGAATTGTTCCAGTTGGCTATCTAGCTTTTTATTATAAATGTTTACTGCTCTGAAGACACAGCTAGACAATATTCTGATTGCTTTCTTTGCAGTTGGGTTATTAGTGTACTGTCAGTGGGAATCACCTGTGTCATTCTGGGCTGAGGTTTCCATAGTCTTAATTCCCTGTCTGCTGTTCTGAACACATGGTCCTAGCAGAGAGTTAGGTGTGTGACAGAAAGATTGTGGGTCCCAGAATCTCATGTGAAAGGTCTGCCAGCAATAGGTACCACCTGTTTTGGGCTTTCTATGAGCAAGGTGTTTATTTATTGTATTTGACACATTATATGTTTGCGGTCTTATTCATAGTAGTAGTTAGAATTACCTGTACTAATGCACTCTAATTCACATACATCACTGAGATTCTTTTCAATCAATATCTAGAATATCCATTACATTTCCCTGGCAATCTACTAAATGATGACACAGGGTAGATAAAGTGAAAGTTGCTCAGTCGTGTCTGACTCTTTACAACCCCAGGAATTCTCCAAACCAGAATACTGTAGTGGGTAGCCTTTCCTTCTCCAGGGGATCTTCTCAACCTAGGGATCGAACCCAGGTCTCCCGTATTACAGGTGGATTCTTTACCAGCTTAGCCACAAGGGAAGCACAGGAATACTGGAATGGGTAGCCTATCCATTCTCCAGCAGATCTTCTTGACCCAGGAATCAAACCAGGGTCTCCTGCACTGCAGGAAGATTCTTTACCAACTGAGCTATCAGAGAAGCCCAATAGGGCAGATAAATAACAGGGAGAAGGTGATGTCATAACCTGATGAGTATGATTGGAGAGTTTTTCCAAGGTGGATCATTTGATATGTGGGGAAACTTCTGATTGTCCTTAATTTCAAGGTGGTACTGATGAACCTTTTTGCAGGGCAGCAGTGAAGACGCAGACATAGAGAACAGACTTGTGGAGCTGGGATGGGGTGGATGGAGAGAGTGGGACAAATTGAGAGAGTAGAATTGGAACATATACATTACCATATGTAAATCTAGATAGATAGCCAGTGGAAATTTGCTGTATGATGCAGGGAGCTTAAATCAGGTGCTCTGTGACAACCTAGAGGGGTGAGATAGGGTGGGAGGTGGGAGGGAGGTTCGAGAGGGAGAGGACATCTGTACCCCTATGACTGATTCGTGTTGCTGAATGCAGAAAACAACATAATATTGTAAAGCAATTATCCTCCAATTAAAAAAAAAACAACAAAACAAAAACCATGGATAACCAACAAGGACACAGCGAACTCTGCTCAATCTTATATGGCAGTCTCGATGGGAGGGGAGTTTGGGGGAAAATGGCTGAATCTGAAACTATCACAACATTGTTAATCGGCTATACTCCAAAACAAAATAAAAAGTGTATAAATTGTCAATAAAATAAAACATATGTTGCATTTAAAAGAAAGGTCAGTAACTTTTAATAAATAATTGTCGTGAAGCTTAGAAATGCGGCCGAGAGAAACGGTTAAATGCTCCATGTGCCAATCTCCCTGTAAGTTCTTTCTTGCTGCCCAGGGTTTGGAAAAGATGGCCGTTCTTTGGAGAGTGCTGGGTGGAAGTCCTGTCGTGTTTCTGTTTGATGTTTTTGGCAGTGATGTTGAAAATTCTAGACTGAAATGATATTGTATGAAGTCTGGACCAATTGCCTTGTTAAAGTCAAATGGATTTCCTCTCTTTGCGCTGTCTGGATCAATTCTTGGAGGAGTTAGTCAGAGAATTTGGTCTCTCAGTTGAAGCAACATATTGTACTGATAACAGGCGAGAGCAGAGTCTGATTGGACTCGCCAGGCCTTTCCAACTCGCTGCTCGTGTGAGCATTAAGAGGGCTTTTGCAAAATAAATAGAGCTCGCTGAGGTCTGCTGAGAAGGGTTCCAGATTATGTTGACCAAAAGTGGAATGTTTAATACTCCACAGTAAAATTTTAAAAAGGAAGAAGAAAAAAAGAACCGTGGAATTCTGAGTTCCACCTGTTAAATTATTTGTCCTTCTGAGAGAAGCAGGAATGAAAGGCGTATGTTCAACATCATTTTGGACCCATTTTCTGTGGCGAGAAACCAAGGTAAACACATTTTTCCTGATGTAATTGTTGATATTAGTTCAGCTCACATGATGCAGGCATAGCTGTGTGAACCATTTTATTTGGACCGGCCTCGGCTGGAGTTGGACATGCTGGTGGGAAGCCTGGGGAACCTACAGTCTGGGAGCCCCGGCTCTCGTAGGGAGCCCCCAGGCCTCGATGTGGCTATGAAGGTGCCCTGGGGGTTCCTGGCCTCAGGTCTCATTTCTTGGTCTGTGTGTTTGAGAGCATTCAGCTCATCTCCTCACTTGTATGAAACCTGATTTCTTATTTGTGTTGTTTCAGAGAATTATCATTCCCCTCTTCTAGTTTTACTTTGATACATCTATGTGGTCCTATTATAAATACTAGAATTTTTCTTATAATTCTTTTTTATCTTTGGCTCTTTTTTTCTCTCTGCCCCTCACCCTTTGCCCCCCACCTAACCTAGTATGTTTTCTTTCCTATATTCCTGCATACTTGTATATTATGTACAAACACATATTTTCACTTTTTTGTGTCATTTTTAATCTTCCTTTCTTTCTGCTTCTGGTTTAACAGAGGGCTTCCTTTGTTTATGGGAGACCCAGGTTCGATCCCTGGGTTGGAAAGATCCCTGGAGAAGGGAATGGCTACCCACTCCAGTATTCTGGCCTGGAGAATTCCATGGTCACAAAGAGTTGAACACGACTGAGCAACTTTCACTCACCAGGCTAGCCTCCCCAAACTCATGAAGTCCATAATATGGTTTATTTCTTCACTTGGCTTCCCACAATCACTTTTTTTTTACGTAGGGAGCCCCCAGGCCTCGATGTGGCCATGAAGGTGCCCTGGGGGTTCCTGGCCTCAGGTCTCATTTCTTGGTCTGTGTGTTTGAGAGCATTCAGCTCATCTCCTCACTTGTATGAAACCTGATTTCTTATTTGTGTTGTTTCAGAGAATTATCATTCCCCTCTTCTAGTTTTACTTTGATACATCTATGTGGTCCTATTATAAATACTAGAATTTTTCTTATAATTCTTTTTTATCTTTGGCTCTTTTTTTCTCTCTGCCCCTCACCCTTTGCCCCCCACCTAACCTAGTATGTTTTCTTTCCTATATTCCTGCATACTTGTATATTTATGTACAAACACATATTTTCACTTTTTTGTGTCATTTTTAATCTTCCTTTCTTTCTGCTTCTGGTTTAACAGAGGGCTTCCTTTGTTTATGGGAGACCCAGGTTCGATCCCTGGGTTGGAAAGATCCCTGGAGAAGGGAATGGCTACCCACTCCAGTATTCTGGCCTGGAGAATTCCATGGTCACAAAGAGTTGAACACGACTGAGCAACTTTCACTCACCAGGCTAGCCTCCCCAAACTCATGAAGTCCATAATATGGTTTATTTCTTCACTTGGCTTCCCACAATCACTTTTTTTTTTCCCTCCCTTTTGGTAACGCTATGCCAGGTCCTGTGCTGGGCATTGCAGATACAAACATGGACTGGATACAGACCTGACCTCACAGAGTTAGTGCTGCGAGAGGAGAGCCGACAGGGGTATCTAGAGCAGTTGTGAAGATTGCTGCACTCCTTGTGTCTTTGGAAAAATTTGGTCTGCATCCCACTTTGTGTGCATGATTGTGTGCTAAGTCATTTCAGTCATGTCTGACTTATTGTGACCCCCTGGACTGTAGCCCTTAAGACTCCCCTGTCCATGGGATTCTCCAGGCAAGAATAGACAGCAAAGCTGATTGAGGACTCAAACTTGTTCCAGCCACTGTGACTTGCTAACTTACATAGAGGTGACCCAGAGAATGAGGCAGCTCTCACAGATTTGACATGGTGCAGGACCCTTTAAACTTGCAGGACTTAGCCCATGATCTCCGGGGATCTGGCCTTCATGGGGAATGGATGGGGCAGACAGACATGACACCAAACAGTAGTTTAGGGTCATTGTGTTAGAAATCCCACCACTGGCAAAGCCCTTGGTTGGGTTAAACCTTGCTGGCCTCAGTTGTCTGTTTATACCAGAGATGCCTATAGGAGAGAAAGACATGAGGTTGAAGCCGTCAGTTCACATCATTGAAGTGTCATCTGGGTTATCAATTCCTTGGGAAAGGACCCAACCCTAAGGTGATGTAAATATGTTTCATTTGCTTGCTTTTGTTAGGAAGACTTTGGAGCCTACTATGTGTCAGGAGAGCAGATGCATGGACCACGTGGTGCAGAGAGGGAAGGAGGTGCTGGTTAGGACACAGAGGAGCTTCTGTGTCTAGACCCTTGTGCTCCTTCCATCTGGCCCTGGACAGCTGTTCCTCAGGGAAGCCCTTAGATATCACCTCCACATTTCTGAAGCTGCCCTGGGAGGAAGCGAGGCAGGATGAGGGCTTCCTTCCTATTAACTCTCCGGGGCAGAGGGAGGGTGGTGCCAGGCAGGCAGAAGAGGCATCCAGCCTGGGCATGTTCTGCAGGGAAGCAAGCTGGGCTGCAGGGTGCATGGTCACTCAGGGAGAAGCAGTCATGGGGCTCTTAGTTTTGAAAACAGAGCAGCCCCCTGTGCCGAAGTGACGGACCCCTGGCACAGCAAAGTCAGCCCAGAGCCAGCACGTTAGGTATGTCTTCTGTGTTGAGGGGGGGTGGGCCAGTGATCCCGAGACTGCTATGAACCCTAAATAAGACACTCACAGGCTGCTTTTCCATTATTGAATGAAAGACAGTCATCAGTGCTGAAGTTCAAAGCCATGGTTCCTCTGTGTCCTTAACATGATACAGGTGGGCCTTCATTGGAAACACCTCCTGCTTCTCCAGCTCAGTTCTCATGAAAACAAACAATGCTGCCCTTTGCCCACGTTGGAAGAGGTGACCGTGAAATCCGTGTGAGCTCCTGGTGCACAGCACGGCTTCAATCAGATCCTTCTGCTGGGGTGAGGACCTGCACACACGTCCCAGGAGCTCCCTGGGCATAGGCGCAGAGTCCCTCAAGCAGCGCATTGGCAGTGACCCTGGCATGGCCAGACAGACATGGGGCAAGGGGTCAGAGCCCCAGCAAAGGTCAAAGTGCACCTACAGCTGGGAGGTGTCCTTGTTGTTGCTCAGGAAACACTCTTCAAGTCCAGGCTTTGAGTGATTCCCTCCTTCCCTTTCATATCACAACTGCTGTTCAGATGTGAGGGTTAAAACGGAGAGTCTGGAGGCAATGGAAGAAACTGAAGTCTGGAACCTGACTGCTGTCTTGTGAAAACTCCAGCCCTGCCACTCTGTGCCAGCCGCTGAGCTGTTCTGGATCTCCTCCCTTTAATTGGTCAAGTGCACGTCATACTAGGGAAAACCTCATAGGGCTGTTTTGAGGGTTAAGCATGTTGACACATATAAAGGACTTACAAAAATGTCTGGTACTGATTAAACACTCTGGTAGCTGTTATTATTATTAATAAAGATTTTCAAGATTTTCTTGTTATTTTTTTTTCAACTAGGTTTTGTTTTTTTTCCAAGAGAAGTTATAAGATCACAGACAAATTGAAGAGGAGGCTTCCCGAATAACCTTGACTCCACCCACACATAGCCTCCTCCATCACCAGTGTCCCACACCACGGTGGTGCTTTTATTACAACTGATGAACCTGCACTGACGCCTCCTTGTCACCCAAAGCCTATGTTTTATGTTAGGGTTCACTCTTTTTCTTAAAATAATTTTGTTTGTTCATAGCTGTCCTGGGTCTTCATTGCTGTGCGGGCTTTCTCTAATTGTGGTGAGCAAGGGCTACTTTTTATTGTGGTGCTCAGGCTCTCATGGAGGGGGCTTCTCTTGCTGTGGAGCATGGGCACCAGGGTGTGCAGGCTTCAGTAGCTGCAGCACGTGGGCTCGGTAGTTACACCTCGAAGACTCAGAGCACAGGCTCAGTAGTTGTGGTTTATGGGCTTAGTTGCTCTGTGGCATGTGAGATCTTCCTAGACCAGGGATTGAACTCATGTCTCCTGCACTGGCAGGCAGACTCTTTACCAGTGAGCCATCAGAGAAGCCCAGGGTTCACTCGTGGCATTGCACTTGGATTTGGACAAATGTATTATGACAGCCATCTACTCTTTCCGTATCATACAGAGTAGCTGCACTGTCCTAAAGTCCTCTGTGTTCGACATCCTCACCCCTCTTTTCCCTAGCAACTATCGATCCTTTTCTATATCCATGTTTTTTGCCTTTTCCAGAATGTCCTATAGTTAGAACCAGACAGTGTATAGCCTTTTCATACTGGCTTCTTACATTTAGTCAGTGCATTTAAGTTTCCTCCATGTCTTTTCATGACTTAACAGCTCCTTTCTTTTTACTGTTAAATAATATTCCATTGTCTGATGTGCTATAGTTTATTTATCTGTTCATTTACCAAAGGCCATCCTGGTTTCTTCCAAGTTTAGGCAATCACAAATAAAGCTGCTATAAACATCTCTGTGCTTACTTTTGTATAGAAAACTTACTTTAAAAATTACATTAAACATATAATATGTAGAATTTACCTCTGCCATCTCAGGATTTATATAGATCAGGATTTACACTCAATTTTCAACTCCTGACTCTTTCACAAATGTCAGGTGTAGAATTCTGTGCCCAGGCTGGCAGCAATGCCATCTCTAGGGTACCCAGTTGTTGGCCTGCCCTTCAATCAAGGGACTCCTTGCCTGTCACTCTCATTTTTCTTCATTTGTTTGTGCCTTAATGACAAAAATCTGAAAACTTGGGCATAGATTGTCCCTAAATCTTCATTGAGGTTTTTCATGGTTTTCCCCATAGCCTCAAGGTGTTTTTTTTTTTTTTTAATTATTTTATTTTTTTGTTTAGTTGCTAAGTCATGTCTGACTCTTTTACAACCTCATGGACTGTAGCCTGCCAGGCTCCTCTGTCCATGGGATTCTCCAGGCAAGAATACTGGAGTAGGTTGCCATTTCCTTCTCCAGGGGATCTTTCTGATTTGGAGTCAAACCTGTGTCTCCTGCATTGGCAGGCGGATTCTTTATTATTGCACCCCCTGTTAAATGATTACAATACAGTGTTGCAGAGGAGTTTCACAGAATTTCTAAAGCAATAGCAAATGTGAATTTAAAAATTTGGGACCTAATTAAAATTAAAAGCTTCTGCATAATAAAGGAAACTATGAGCAAGGTGAAAAGACAACTTTCAGAATGGGAGAAAATAATAGCAAATGAAGCAACTGACAAACAACTAATCTCAAAAATATACAAGCAACTCCTGCAGCTCAATTCCAGAAAAATGAACAACTCAATCAAAAAATGGGCCAAAGAACTAAATAGACATTTCTCCAAAGAAGACATACAGATGGCTAACAAACACATGAAAAGATGCTCAATATCACTCATTATCAGAGAAATACAAATCAAAACCACAATGAGGTACCATTTCACACCAGTCAGAATGGCTGCGATCCAAAAGTCTACAAGCAATAAATGCTGAAGAGGGTGTGGAGAAAAGGGAACCCTCTTACACTGTTGGTGGGAATGCAAACTAGTACAGCCACTATGAAGAACAGTGTGAAGATTCCTTAAAAAACTGGAAATAGAACTGCCTTATGACCCAGCAATCCCACTGCTGGGCATACACACTGAGGAAACCAGAACTGAAAGAGACACTTGTACCCCAGTGTTCATCACAGCACTGTTTATAATAGCCAGGACACGGAAGCAACCTAGATGTCCATCAGCAGATGAATGGATAAGAAAGCAGTGGTACATATACACAATGGAGTATTACTCAGCCATTAAAAAGAATCCATTTCAATCAGTTCTAAAGAGGTGGATGAAACTGGAGCCTATTATACAGAGTGAAGTAAGCCAGAAAGAAAAACACCAATACAGTATACTAACGCATATATATGGAATTTAGAAAGATGGTAACGATAACTCTGTATGTGAGACAGCAAAAGAGACACAGATGTATAGAACAGTCTTTTGGACTCTGTGGGAGAGGGAGAGAGTGGGATGATTTGGGGGAATGGCATGGAAACATATATAATATCATATAAGAAAAGAATCACCAATCGAGGTTTGATACAGGGTCCTTGGGGCTGTTACACTGGGATGACCCGGAGGGATGGTATGGGGAGGGAGGTCTGAGAAGGGTTCAGGATGGGGAACATGTATACCCCTGTGACGGATTCATGTTGATGTGTGGCAGAACCAATAGAATATTGTAAAGTAATTAGCCTGCACTTAAAATAAATAAATTTAAATAAAAAAATATAAGTAAAAATCAGAATAAAGAACTATCTGTATGTTTAACAAAACAAATTTGGTAAAATAGCTAGAGATATAGGCTAGGCAATACTGATAGGAATTGAATTTAGGGAAAATGCAAAATTACTGAGGGAGTAAATAGAATCATCAGACATTTATGGCAAAATTGACACTTTACTCTTCAAATGGGTTTAAAGAACATGAAGTGATTTGTTTTAGATGATTCATTTGGAGAGGAAAATTAATTGCTTTTATGTTTTTGTTGTTGTTGTTGTTGTTGCTTGTGAGTTTTATTTATTTATTTTTTCAGTTTTTTTTTTTTCTGCCAAACCAGTAAATATACACACCATGTTAAACAAGAAGTGTAGGAATAATGTCTAAAATATTTTTAAAAATAAAAGAAAAAAAGTGGGACAACCTTATCACTTCAAACCAAGAATTCCATAAAATATATAACACTGAAACAACCAGAATGATGGTATGGGGAGGGAAGAGGGAGGGGTTCAAGATGGGGAACACATGTATACCTGTGGTGGATTTATGTTGATGTATGGCAAAATCAATACAATATTATAAAGTAATTAACCTCCAATTAAAATAAATTAATTAAAAAATATATATAATACTGAGTTAGAAAGTTAAAATTTGAGAAAATTGCCCATGTGATGTACAAAAATTTCTATGAAGAAAAGAACCATTGATAAGGACTTTGATCTTCTACCAATTTTATTTTTGAACTACTTATTTTAAATGATACTATTAGTAATTTTCAGTGGAGCTATTGAGTAATGACTTGACAGAGTAGCCATGATGTTAGAACTCCTATGTATCAGTCTTTGGGAAAATAGCTGTGATCCCTTCCACTCACGTCAGACGTCAAGTCATCCTTATTCAGTGAACTGCTACCAGCTTCCTCCCTCACTTGCTTTGATCTTGGGCTTACTGAACTTTAATGCCTCTATCTAACAATTAGAAATGAGGGATGTAGACTGTGCATTCGGTGAAGACTCTCCTAATCGTTATTATCTCTGAGTTCAAACACAACTCTCCACCATCTATCTCCAAAATACTCACCCAAGACACAACCTTGTTGGCCATGTTCCCTTCCTTCATTTGAACTAGCCAGTTCAGTCCAGTTCAGTCCAGTTCAGTTCAGTTCAGTTCAGTCGCTCAGTCATGTCTGACTCTTTGTGACTCCATGAACTGCAGCACATCAGGCCTCCCTGCCCATCACCAACTCCCAGAGTTCACTCAAACTCATGTCCATTGAGTTAGTGATGCCATCCAGCCATCTCATCCTCTATCGCCCCCTTCTCCTCCTGCCCCCAATCCCTCCCAGCATCAGAGTCTTTTCCAATGAGTCAACTCTTCACATGAGGTGGTCAAAGTACTGGAGTTTCAGCTTTAGCATCATTCCTTCCAAAGAACACAGGACTGATCTCCTTTAGAATGGACTGGTTGGATCTTCTTGCAGGCCAAGGGACTCTCAAGAGTCTTCTACAACACAGTTCAAAAACATCAATTCTTCGGCGCTCAGCTTTCTTCACAGTCCAACTCTCACATCCATACATGACCACTGGAAAAACCATACCCTTGACTAGATGGACCTTTGTTGACAAAATAATGTCTCTACTTTTCAATATGCTATCTAGATTGGTCATAACTTTCCTTCTAAGGAATAAGTGTCTTTTCATTTCATGGCTGCAATCACCATCTGCAGTGATTTTGGAGCCCCCACAAAATAAATTCTGACACTGTTTCCACTGTTTCTCCATCTATTTCCCATGAAGTGATGGGACCAGATGCCATGATCTTCATTTTCTGAATGTTGAACTTTAAGCCAACTTTTTCACTCTCCTCTTTCACTTTCATCAAGAGGCATTTTAGCTCCTCTTCACTTTCTGCCAACTATTTCCCATGAAGTGATGGGACCAGATGCCATGATCTTCATTTTCTGAATGTTGAACTTTAAGCCAATTTTTTCACTCTCTTCTTTCACTTTCATCAAGATGCTTTTTAGTTCCTCTTCACTTTCTGCCATAAGGGTAGTGTCATCTACATATCTGAGGTAGTTGATATTTCTCCCAGCAATCTTGATTCCAGCTTGTGTTTCTTCCAGCCCAGCGTTTCTCATGATATATTCTGCATAGAAGTTAAATAAGCAGGGTTTCAATACACAGCCTTGACGTACTCCTTTTCCTATTTGGAACCAGTCTGTTGTTCCATGTCCAGTTCTAACTATTGCTTCCTGACCTGCATATAGGTTTCTCAAAAGGCAGGTCAGGTGGTCTGGTATGCCCATGTCCTTTAGAATTTTCCACAGTGTATTGTGATCCACACAGTCAAAGGCTTTGGCATAGTCAATAAAGCAGAAATAGATGTTTTTCTAGAACTCTCTTGCTTTTTCCATGATCCAGCAGATGTTGGCAATTTGATCTCTGGTTCCTCTGCCTTTTCTAAAACCAAAGTGAACATCAGGAAGTTCACGGTTCACGTATTGCTGAAGCCTGGCTTGGAGAATTTTCAGCATTACTTTACTAGCATGTGAGATGTGTGCAATAGTGCTGTAGGACAGCCAAGTATCAATTAAATCATGGAACCACTAACACCCTAGCCACCAAAAGTGACAGAATTCTAGACGGGGACACAGAGGAGCTTCTGATTGTGAGCTAAAGAAGTGGCCCTGTAGCACTAAAAGTAACAAAAACTCTATCCCAACAATAATCCTATAGCCTCTGATAACTTCCATGTTTGTGTGCATACTAAGTTGCTTCAGTCATGCTCAAGTCTTTTCAACCCTGTGAACTGTAGCCTGCCAGATTCTTCTGGCCATGGGATTTCTCAGGCAAGAATACTGGCATGGATTGCCATGCCCTCCTCCAAGGTCTTCCTGACCCTGGGATCGAACCTGTGTCTCCTGCACTGACAGGGTAGTTCTTTACCAGATTACTCCCATGCGAAACCCTAAAGGCTGAGTTGTGCCATATTCTTTCATGCCCAGCCTTCAGGCTGCCTTTTTCTGATTGTTTTACCTTTCAAGAGTCATTACTGCAACCAGTTTTTGTAATAGTAATTTACCATTGTGGGTGTTTGTGTCCTCTGATCTATATCTCTTTTTCTAGATAGTGCTGAATTGTGTTTGTGTAAGTATAATATCATTTCCTTCTCAGTGGTTTGATTTAGAAAGCACAACATGCTTGTCATCCATGGGCTGACCAACTTTATCCCGCTCTTAAAATATGCTAAGCATATTGGGTACATATCTAACAAACACTTTTAATTTTTCTGTTTCTTCTTTTCATGGCAGTATCTAGTGACTTTTTTTTTTTTTAATGTTGTATGCTTGTGTCTGAGGCAGGGATAAAGGCGGATTTAGGACTGACAGGAAATATGATCTCATTGCAAGGAAGGGATTGCATTTGCTTCCCTTGTTATCACATATTAAATTTCTATTTGCCAGTGATGCCCATTTACTTTGCAACAACCTTGTATCCTGAGTAGAGATTGTTATCCATCTTAGAGGAGAAAAGACAGGCCTCGAGGGTTACATGAACACATCAAGGTCTTGCCTAAATATCAGTTGTAGGCATGAACATTCACTGAATAATTTGTTCTGAAGCACCCCCTTCCCAAACAGTCCTTCTTAATGTGATATATCCTGAAGGGCAACCCCGAGGCTGAAGAAACTTGATAGTAGATGGCAGTCTTCCAAGTAGACGCTGGTTTCCCTAGGTCTGAAGTTCATTGCTTGTGTGAATATTAAGGCAAACTGAGTGGCTATTGCAACACTGGGTTATCACTCACTTGGTAATTTGCATGGGAAAATGTCTCCCCTGCACACATTAATTAAGAACCGATCCTGTGGAGTCCTGTGCCTTGGGGTGAATTATGGATGGTTGCTATGAATTTAAAGGAACAGAGACTGTTGTTCGTGGTTCCTAACTGGAAATGTAGAGGAGTATAAGGGGGCGTGGAACAGCTGCATTTGTGAAAACTCAGGTTGTTTTTAATTAATGCACATCAAGCATCTGACCACAGCATTCCCCCCTAGTTTGATGATGATGTCTGTAGGCATTGCAGCCTAGAATTCTCCAAATTACTCCCATGTTGTGCTAGGTTGAGGGCTATTTGCTGGGGGCAATTGGCTAATGGGAACCTCATCAGTTAGCTGAGGGGGCCGCAGATTGAGGGAAAAAGGTAAAACCTGATCCCAGACTTGTTTCAGAGCCCACTCGGCAGCAACCAGGGAGTAAGAATCAACACAGTCAACCCGTCGTTACTGCTTGGACAGAGAGAAATCCTTCTGGGTTCTCCTGGCTGGGAAGTGCAGGAACCTAGACCCAAGAGCACCAACACTACTTCCCTTCTGCAGACCAGGTACCCATAAGTGATGGGGACACAATACCGGCTGTCTGTCACTGGGGCCAAGATCCTGCAGCTGTTCCTCTTGCCTCTAGGAGGATATCTCAGTTTTGCAGTGATAGTTTGACATGAAATCTTTTTAAACATATTTATTTATTTATTTGGCTGTGTCACGTCTTGGTTGCGGCATGCAGAATCTTTAGCTGTGGCATGTGGGATCTAGCTCCCTGATGAGGAATCAAACCCAGTCACCCTGCATTGAAAGTGCAGAGTCTTAGCCACTGGACCACCAAAGAAGTCCCCTGCCATGAATTTAAAGTTGAAAAGAATAATCAGTGTTGATGTCAAGCAGAAGAGACTCACTCTGCATTTATCACTGAAAAGCAGAAGGTCAGAGAATGAGGACTCATTAGATAACCATTAACATTAAAGTTAATTAACAGTAAAGCCTCATGGATTTGAATCCATGGAGTGATCAGTCTGATTATAAAATATTTAACAAGAAGTACATCTTAATACACTTAAGATGCATTCACACTCAGATATGTATAAGAAAAGTATATATAAAAAAGTAAACTAATTGCTGTAAAAAGTCCTCAATGCTTGAAAATGTTTAAGTAGCTAAAAGGACTTCCTAGGTGGTGCAGTGGTAAAGAATCTGACTGCCAATGCAAGAGACACAGGAGACACAAGTTCTATCCCTGGGTCAAGAAGATCCCCTGCTGTAGGAAATGGCAACTCATTCCAGTTTTCTTGCTTGGAGAATTTCATGGACACAGGAGCCTGGCAGGCTACAGCCATAGGTTCACAAAGAGTTGGACACAACTGAGCACATGCACACAGGTAGATAGAACATGTCATGCTAGCTTATTTACACTATTAATTTACTTTTCAAGTAGCTGATTTAAAGATAAAATCCAGCCTCACTTTTGTTCAAAATGTCAGATATTTCATTTAGGGAAATCTAGATCAAGCACAATATGCTCTATGAAGAAAAGAGGGTTTTATCTGAAGGGTCCAGACCTAGGTCTCTGAAATCAAGATAGGCAAATGAAGGACTTCCCTGGTGGCTCAGTGGTGAGGTGTTTGCCTGCTAATGAAGGATAAACACAAGTTCCCTCCGTGGCCTGCGAGGGTCCCACATGCCATGGAGCAGCTAAACCCCTGTGCCGCAACAATTGAGCCCATGTTCTAGAGCCTGGGGACCACAATGACTGAAGCTCACGCACCATAGGGCCCATGCTCTGCAACAAGAGAAGCCACCTCAATGAGAAGCCCACATACCGCAGCTAGAGAGTAGCCCCCACTTGCTGCAACTAGAGAAAACCCATGCAGCCACAAAGACCCAACACAGCTCCCTCCTCAACAAAATAATTTTAAACATTTCTTTTAAAGATGAGCATAGAGATTTAAATCATAAATATTTAGTAACAGCTCAGTGTCAGACTATGAGGGGAACAGAAATGAAGCAACCGGAGACCATGCTTTCATAGAGAACATTTGCAACTGTAATATAAGGCATCTGTGGTTAGCATAGTAGTAATGGGAGTTTAGGATGATTTGGCCAGCCTTGGATGCTAAACTGAAGGAGTAATGAGGAGCCATGGAAGATTTTTGAGCAGGGAAATAACATGAACAGATCTGCGTTTTAAAAGTAGCCACTCAAGTAGTAGGTTAGGTAAGTTAGGTAGTTACCTAACCGCTGCATAGTTTGAGTGAATAGCATGGTCAAGAAATATAAAAGGACAGTTAATTGAATGTGAAGAAGAAAACAAGTCTCAAAAAAGGCTCTGAGACTCTCAGCCAGGAAGACATAATAATGTCAGTCTGGTATGGAGGAATATTTTGAAGTAGTTTTGGACAATACTTTTGGACATTTGATTGGGAGTCATTGTGGATATGCAGTTGGAAATGCTGAGTTGGTATATGGTCTTGAGCTTGATGATACTGGTTTAAAATTGCAAGCTGAATCAACCATGTGAAGGTAAGATCTTAATGTGAGGACTGAGTAAAAGTAGAGAGTGGATAATGGCAAATATTTAGGCTGAATCTTGGGTAATGAATCCTGTGGTTTAGAATATTGCCCAGGGGGGTCTGTGTTTTCTCTGTCCTGCCAATTCCAGGGAGTATAGCTTTTGCTGAAGTGGCTGAGGACAACGATGAGACAGCTGGGTTTTCTTGTAAAGAATTACATTATTATACCATGCAGCCAATGACTAGGCTTTTGTTACATTGACAGATTATCTTTAGATTATGATAAAAGTGATCCTATTGGTCATTCCCAGTCTATGCTTTTCTTTTATTTGGCTCTTCATAAATGCACTTTTGGCTTTTGATTTACGGTTAGAAATTTCCTGTATAGTTTGGGATTGAGAGTCAGGGGGTCAGGTTTTGGGATTTGAAGCCCAAACAAACCTTCCACTGCTTCCTACAGTAAACCTAAATTAATTTAGGGGTCAGAGCATATCCGGTGAAAATATCAAGAGCAACCTAACCTTTTTATTTCTATGTGGATCCAAAAGGAAAGCACATTTGAACAGCAAGAAGTTCCTTTCAGGGTAGCCACATTCTACTATTGACTGAGAACACAAATGTATCAATCTCAGAATCAATTCCTGACATAAATATCTGGAAAGATAAGCACGTTTAAGTTTGCAAAAGTAGTCACAGAAATGAGATGCAGAACAGCAAAACCAAGAACCCATATCAACTATAGAAACCTCAACAAAATGGGAAAGTCTTACTGACAATCCAACTGATGTTTATCAAGTGCCTATTATGGGAAGGAGCAAAATGTGAGCAGGATGTGGATGGGCATTCTAATCAGTCAGTGAAGTGAAAGTGAAGTTGCTCAGTTGTGTCTGACCCTTTGTGACCTCATGGACTGTAGCCTACCAGGCTCCTCCGTCCATGGGATTTTCCAGGCAAGAATACTGGAGTAGGTTGCCATTTCCTTCTCTAGGGAATCTTCCTAACCCAGGGATCAGATCCAGGGATTGAACTCATGTCTCCTGCATTGTAGGCAGATGCTTTTACCTTCTGAGCCACCAGGGAAGTTCTAAACAATCAGGCTTGAGCCCAGTTCTCAGGGAGAGTGGACACAAGTTGGGGAGCTAATCGATAACAACAACAATAGTAATAATAACAATAAAATGACTAAAATGCAAAATAAAGTCATTGATTAGATGGGACAAAGAAGCACTGGATATGGGGTAGGTGATATAGTTAATTCTGACTTGAGGAGCAGGGAAAGTCTTCTCAGAAGAGGTGAGATGAGAACTGCATCTTTGAGGATAATAATTGTGAGCATGATGGTGGGTGGTGGTGGTGGTAATGAGGCCTCAGAGAGCAACTGCTAATTACTCACGCTAACCATTCCACGGCTCTATATTATTTGCTGAAAGAGTTCTGTGTTAATGTTTCAAAAGATAAAGTGAAACAAGGGAAGTTCAAAAGATCAAAGAGAATGAGAAGTGTGTGATGTGTTGGTGTGCTAGACATTTGGTGTGTTCAGGGTCCAACAGGGAGGGTTGGAAGAACAGATCAGATTGGAAGAGGAGTAGTGACAAGATCAGCAGAAAGCGCTGAATTTCTTGTGAATTGCATGAGTCATACCTTGCGCTCTCAGGATATTTGTGTGGGAAGGTGACCCCATTAGGCTAAGTAGGATGGTTTTGTGGCATGCACATCTGTCTTTCAAAACCCTGGAACATGCTCTGTGGAACCACATGGTCTGCAGCAGAACTTTCATCTGAGGTTTATGAAGAAAAGATCCTGAACCCAGGCTTTGGATGGCTTCAGGAAAGATAACTTTGGTGGGGCCTCAGTGGACATCACTAACAGTGGATGGACATGGACAAAGGAAGAGCTGGCTAATGCATTCTCTGAAGATGTGGCATTCTTTTCCACTTTCCATGCTTTTTAAGGCATCTGGGTTTTCTTTCTTTTTAAATAGGAATTTGACATATGCCTGAAATAACCTACAAGCATTTCAACATTTTGCAAACAAAGAAAACAATTTTTTTTTATTTTTTAAGAAAACTTATTTTTTAAATTGACTGATTCTATAGCCTATAACACAGTAGGGGGAAAAAAGCCATTTATGCTAAAGGTGTCTTTATGGGAAAAAATTCAGAGAATTCTAATAGCTTTGAAAGAGGCTGAAAAACAGAGAAATAATGGCCCCTTGAAAGATATTTTCTTTTAAATAAGTTGAAATATCTTAGAGCTATCAGTTGTGGTCTTTTTTTTTTTCCCTGTAAAATATGTGGTCATTTGGGGAATGAGGAGGGAATGGATGTGTGTGGCAGGAGGGTTTAATCAGCTTGATAAGGTTTACGACTTCATTCCAGTTGGGTTGAGTCCAGCTGAGATTAAGAAGGAACAGAAAGGTTTGTCTGTAGAACAATTAGTGGGTTATGAGGAATACTCAGTTCTGCTTTTCAGTTTTGGTAAATCTCAAGCAAATTAATGAAATAATAATGACAAAATAAACACAGCCCAACCTTAAAAGACCCATATCTGTGTTTCCACTAGATTTTTAGAGGCAGTAACCTCAGATGGTTGGGACTCACATCTCTGGATCATGAGGCAAAGAACACATGCTCTGAAATGTTGACCGGATTTCTTTCCAATGTCTCTGGACATCCTGAGAGCAGAGTACATGTTTAGATTCAGGCACCAGACTGTTTTCTTGAATAAGGCATCTATGAGGTTTGGTTTTTAATGAAAAAGTTCATCTTAAAAATTCCAGAGATTTCTAAGCAAGCTGTTAACATGACAAGCCAATGTTATTCCCAAATTCACCTTGAAATAATTAACAGAATGTGCCAAAAAGGGAAAAGAAGTCTTTATCAACATAAGCGAACAGTGACTGGTGCCATCCATGTGTTAGACATGTGGGGGAATTTGGTTGGAGGTGATGCCTGTGGAACCAAATGAAGCCAGTATATAGTGAAGTGACCAAAACAGCTGTGACTTGTTGAAATTCTTTCATATGGTTGGTAGACAGCCACTTCCGGGAGCCTCTTGAGTACTCTTATGCTGTCCTTGTTGCTAGATGGTTCACTCCGCTGGAAACCCTTCATTCTCCCCGCAATCCAGGAAATACCAGGATAATATGTGTTAGTTGCTCAGTCATGTCTGACTCTTTGTGACCCCATGGACTGTAGCCCACCAGGCTCCTCTGTCCATGGAATTCTCCAGGCAAGGGTACTGGAGTGGGTTGCTATTCTCTTCTCCAGGGGATCTTCCTGACCCAGGGATCGAATCTGGGTCTCCTGAATTGCAGGCAGATTCTTTATCATCTGAGCCACCAGGGAATACTGGACACAACATAAGGAGGTTTCCAGAGTCATCTGGCACCAATGGCCATTGGGACTGGCCAGACTGCATTGCTTGTTAAATATTTTGAATGTCAGTACTGTTTGTTGTTTCTCCAGCTGAACTGGTGTATGAGGGAGGCACTGCTGTTTATTGTTTATCTTCTCAAAATGGCATCTCCTTCTCTGTGGGAAATGCTTCTTCCTTACATTAAACATATAGCTCTGATGAAGGCTCACAAATATGGCTCCTCATTGTCTTGATTATAGTGATTGGCTCAAGGTCAACCAACTCATTGTTTGTTATTATTTCTATTTATTGAAGTATAGTTGACTTGCAGTATTAGTTTCAGCTATGCAACATAGTGATTCAATATTTTTATAGATTATGTACCATATAAAGTTATCATGCCACACTGTGTTCTCTGTGCTGCATATTACATTCTTGTGACTTATTTATTTTATTACTGGTAGTTTGTACCTATTTCCCCTGATTATTATTAGTATTTTATAATAATACAACAGGCCTGATGAGGCAGTTACCAGGGTTCAGATTAGAAGGGGTAGGATGGGGTGGGAGGTGGGAGGAAGATTCAAGACGGAGGAGACATATGTATACCTATGGCTGATTCATGTTGATGTATGGCAGAACCTAATACAATATTTAAAACAATTATCCTCCAGTTAAAACATTTTTAAAAAGGGATCAAGGAAATGGGGACCACACTGTGACTGCAGGCTGGCCCTGGCACTCTGTCTTAGCATCCTGGGAGAATGGTGACAAGCCCTAGAGGGAGCATCTAGAGGGTGGGAGGACGGGTATTCCAGCTTAGCAACACCAGTCAGCCTGGTTGGAGGCACTTGAGGCACCCGTATTTGGAGTCCTGGTTTCCAAAACATGGGGGCCAGACAGAAGGGAGGAGGCAGGAAGGGCTGGCACCGAAGGCCCCTCTGTTTATTAGCTTTAATTGGAGCTGCCACGCTTAGGTTACAGCATAGAGGTTGTTATCACAACAGTGTGTCTGCCTCACGCAGGAGCTTGTCTAAGAGACGAAAGGTACACTTAAGAGGAGCAGAGAGGGATGCTATGGAAGACCTCAGGATATTGAGTCTTGGAGTCTAATTGTTTACAAAGCTCCCAGTCTATTCCCATCCTTTCTGCTCTTTATTATCCCATTCATAGAGTGTGATTTGGATTACTGATACTTTCAACCGTGATTTATATTACTCATACTTTCAACCAAAGAGCTTTGATTAAGAGAAGTTGTCAATGATAGCTAATCCAGGCAGAGCCCTGGAATCCACCAGGTAGAGGGGGCAGGGCAGTGTTATTCTCCATTAGCAACTGAAGGAGACACAGAGCTTAGTTCCTGGTGGAAGTCATATCCACCCTGGACACAGCTAGGGGTCCCAGGTCCCCATCTGTGCTGAGATGAAGCTCCCAACTGTCACTCAGGTGTGACTGTCTCTGCTTCCTGCCTCCATCTGCTCAGGATGGTAGTTCTCCCAATTGGCACTCCATTGTTGGGTTGAGCTTTTTCCTGTTTCGGTTTCTTTAATCTGCATGAAGCTTCTTTTGTTAAAGTTTCCACCAGGAAGCTGCATATGGGGTTCTCCCAAATCCCTCTCCCATCCTAGCTGAAAGTGAGCCAGTGTGAGGGGACTTTATCATGCTTATTCTGTGCTAGACACTTCAATAGGCTTTTTACAGTTGCCTCATTCAACACATGCAACAATTTTACGATGTAGTTACTGACATTGCACCTAACCTATATAGAGAGAAACTAAGGTAAGAAAAAGTCCCAAGGCTAACAGGTGGTGGAGAAATAATCTGAACCTAGGCAGTCTGACTCCTAACTATGCACCACTGGATGAATAAAGGACTAGACTGTGAGTCCCAAGAGGGCCCTGGTTCTAAAGCTCAGTAATCACAGAAACCTCTGTTCTAACCTCGTCATTCTCCTGCATCCCCCATGACCCTCCTTAATTGGGTTTGAGCCGGATTTTTGGCCACTTTCTACTTCTGACCAAGAAGTTTTGATTAAGGAGTAAGTAGGAGGAACCTTGGAAGACCTCTGTGAATGGTTATGTAAGAGATGGGGCACTTGTTGCAGGAAGAGGGGAGATTCTGTGAGGTGACAAGACAGGGACCGCTTTGGGCCTGCATGAGCTTCCTCTATGTCAGAAAGTGGCTTGGCTGCCAAAGACCTGAACAATTCAGAACTGCTTGTTCTAGAATCACTTTCCTGTCAGAAAACAAGAATGTTTGAGAAAGTATTGATGTGTATTCATAGGAGCAGGGCCTGTGGATCACATCATTGAAAAGGAGAAAATCAAAGTGAGCTCATGCCTTATTGGAATGAAGTATCCCAGGAGGTTCAGGGGTAAAGAACCCACCTGCCAAGCAGGAGACATGGATTCAATCCCCATGTAGGAAAGATCCCCTGGTGAAGGAAATGGCAATCCACTCCAGTATTCTTGTTTAGGAAATTCCATGGACAGAGGAGCCTGACCCAGTACAGTCTATGAGGTTGCAAAAGAATAAAATGTAACTTGTCAATTAAACAACAATAACAATAACTTTATTAAAAGTTTACAGTCATGTTTGGAACAGTGAATGGCTGGCTTGATACTGCAAGAAACAATGAGGAGACAAGAGTTTGAGAAAATCTTCCTGAACACTAAGGAAAATTTAAAAGGAAAATGACAAGAGATGGATGAAGGGGTGTGGGAAATAGATCTTAGAGACCAAACTATGCACAGTAAAAATTCCTGAAAGAGGCAGCAGTAAAGATGCTACAAAGATAAAAACAAACAACTAACAAAAGAAACTCCCAGTTAAAGGAAATGGCAAGAAAACAGGGAAAAAAATATAAAATACATTATATGACAGAAATAAGAACAAATATAACAGGTTTACACTGCAAAAGAAGAAACCTTTCAGATTGGTTTAAATTAAATTGAATGTTAATAAGAGACCTGTCAAGGTAAAATAACCTCAAAGGATTAAAAATAAAATGATGAGCAACCTTGTATGGCAGGGGGGAGAACAGAAGTCAGGTAATTGACATATCAGATAAAGTAGGGATTAAGGCAGTAAGGGGGCTCAAAGGGCCACTCTTTATTATTGATCCATCAAAGGATGGATCAATAATGAAAATAAGGAGTCATAAATGTGTATGTTATGAATAACATAGCATCAACACAGGTAGTGCTGAAGACTTAGAAGTCTGAGGAAAAGTCATCAATTGTACAATTTTGCTTAATTTTAATATACTTGAAATATACTGCATGATGTATAGTTGTTTAAGCAGGTAGTAATAAAATGTGAAACAGGAAGACATGAATAAGGAACACGAGATTTGGGATAAACAAACTTGAATTCCTATATTATTGATCTACTTTATGTCCTTACAGATGCACTTCCTTTTCAAGTGTTCTTGGGAAACTTACAACATTGAATTATTTTTATTTTGTGCCACAAAGAACATCTAAATAAAAAACACCTCCTAGGCCCCAAACAAAATACAGTGTTTGGCCAACAAGCTTTAATACAAAATGACTACCAACACTTTCAGTCATTAGACGAGGCCCTATGTGAATTCCTGGCCTCTCGGTTTAGACTCATCAAGGCCCTGCCTTTGAGACCAGATATTTTGTACTCTGTGCTGTAAAATGTCCACAACAAGGGGAACAATGTGAAATAATATACCCCAGCAAGGGAGCATAGAAATTTACTGCAGGCAACTTCATGTTAGTTTTTAAAAAGAAAGAAATGTATCAAATGATTTTAAAGAGGCAGAATTACGGAGTTAGAAAGATTCCTTAGGCCCTCATTCTGCCCAGCTCTCTCATCTTACAGAGGAGGGGCTGAAGGCCCGTGGAGGAGAAAGGATTCATTCCAGGTCATGTAGTGACAAAATCTGGCTGGTGCTGCGGCGCCTGGTAGGGTCCAAACTCTGTGCCTCCCACGGCTCTAGGACTTTATCCTGAATCAAGAGCCGGTGCCTGTGTTGCACGTTTGGATCATGGGCTGGGTTCCAGATTTAAGAGACCGTGGTGGGCTCGTTTCCCTGGCAGAGCAGATGCTAGCTGATCCCTGGGGGCTCCTCGGCAGCAGGGGTCCAGTGCTCTTGCAAGGGGAGCCTGGGCAATGTGGTTGTTATTACCCAAATCACAGGCTTTCCACCTCTGCCAGGTAACCTGTGAAACAACCTCTGACATCATTAAACACTGAAATCACTAAACTGTAAACGTGTGCTGGGGGGTGTTTTTTGGAACGCCCTTCTGACCTCTTTTTGTCGAGGCTCATTTTGTTTTTATTTTTCCGCCAGGAGGTGACTGGTCCCCGCCGCCTCTCATTGCTGGCGCCTGGGGTTGTGGCGCACCCTCTGTCTCCTCTCTTTGGATGGCATCTCTAAATCACACCAGGTGGACACTGCTTACCTACATCATTGGGCCAAGTTGGGTGTTCTCAATTGTCCGGCGGGGCTGTAGTGGCAGACCAGGTCTTACTCACAAAGACGGGAAAGCAGAGATGTGAAAATCGCGTTGGCTTTTTGAGACCGCGGAACTCACTGCTTCGGGGGACCTTGTTTCCAGCCATGAACTTATGAACCGAGGATCTTATGAAATCCAATCCTCATTGTTATTATAGCGTAATCCACTTTTAGTTATCCACCCATTTTTTTTTTCTTTTCCCCTGTAACAAAACAGTTACAGAGCAGTTTTACTTCTTCATTCCTTTCCTTGTCAGGGGTTCTGGGCATCGAGGCTTGGGATAGCCACCTCCTGTCCCTCTCTTCCTGGGAGGATCCTAGGGGCTGAAGCTCAATGTAAGCTGGCTCAGGCTCTGAAATCTCCATCATGCTTGGTGGGATAAGGGCAGATATCGTCTGGGTGGAGGTAGGAGGGTGTCTCTGAAAATAATATCTTCCAAAGGATGTTATCACATCTTAGTTTTTCACTTTTTGTTGAGAAACAATGAAAAGCAAAGAATTTTAGAATAGGAAGTGGTCTTAGCAATCACCCCTTCACAGCCTCTCTAGTTGAGGTTTCTATTGTCATATGACAAATCTCACCAAAATGTATTGGCTAAACAACCACCACCCGTTCTTTGCTCCTGACTCTGAAATGCTGTTATGGTGCAGGAGTTGGCACAGACACCTCTTTCTGATTCTCTTCTGTGTGGCCATTATGTCTCCATATGACCACTCACCGTGCAGTTGCCAACCTGACCGTCCTCACTAGAGGCCTGGCTTCTGAGAGACAGAAAGTGGAAGCTACCTGGCCTCCTAGGGCCTGGCCCAGGACTGGTTTCCAGCACATTCCCTTGGTCAAAGCAAGTCACAGGGCAGTCCAGCATTTAGAGGAGAGGTAGTTGGAGGAGTGGTGAGAGCTCGCAGGCCTGGGAAAGATGTTTGGCACTGTCTTAACAGACGATCAGTCACATTCGGGGTTTTCTGGAGAGCTGCATCCGGCCCCCAAACACTGAGTGACTCGATGTGTTAATGGTGTCGTTGGGGGCCTCCAGAGTCCCAAAGTATAAGAACTCACTTTTCCTACTTTTGAGGAAAAAATTGAATTTCTGTCTTAGTCTCATCTGAAAATATTAGGGAGTGAGAAGAAAGCAGTCGTGGTGGGAAACTGGAGTGAGATAAGAAAGTCGTGTGTATTTTGGGCTCAGCCACAACTCAGACCTATCGAATAAGTCAAGTTCATGCTTCTCTTTGGACTTTGCATCACACCCCCCAGGACTGCTTCTTATGTTTGTTGAGTGACTACTGATCATATCATCCCACTAAGTCTATTTTTGATCTGGAAATGTGTTGAGTAAGCACAGTTCAGTTCAGTTCAGTTCAGTCGCTTAGTCATGTCCACCTCTTTGCAACCCCATGAATTGCAGCACACCAGGCCTCCCTGTCTATCACCAACTCTTGGAGTTCACTCAGATTCACATTCATCAAGTCGGTGATGCCATCCAGCCATCTCATCCTTGGTTGTCCCTTTCTCCTCTTGCCCCCAATCCCTCCCAGCATCAGAGTCTTTTCCAGTGATTCAACTCTTTGCATGAGGTGGCCAAAGTACTGGAGTTTCAGCATTTTAGGTATACAACATAATGATTTGATACATGTATATATTATGAAATAACTGCCACCGTAAGTTCAGTTAACATCCATCACCATATATAGTTATAATTTTTGTCTCTTATGATGAGAACTTTTAAGACCTACTCTCAGCCACTTTCATATATACCAAAAGTATGCTTAACTATAGTCGTCATACTATATATTACATTCTCTAGACTTATTTGTCTTGTAACTAGAAGTCTTTTTGCCTTTTCATACTAGACAATGTATTAAAAAGCAGAGACATCACTTTGCTGACAAAGGTCCATATAGTCAAAGCTATGTTTTTTCAAGTAGTCATGTATGGATATTAGAGTTGGACCAAAATTTAGTCGTGTCTAACTTTTTGTAACTCCATGGACTGCAGCCCACCAGGCTCCTCTGTCCACAGAATTTTCTAGGCAAGAATACAGGAATGTGTTGCCGTTTTCTACCTAAGGGATCTTCTGACGCAGGGATCAAACTTGAAACTCCTGTGTCTCCTGCATTGACAGGTGGATTCTTTACCACTGAGCCACCTG
This sequence comes from Madoqua kirkii, assembly GCA_006408675.1. Lineage (NCBI taxonomy): Eukaryota > Metazoa > Chordata > Mammalia > Artiodactyla > Bovidae > Madoqua > Madoqua kirkii. The sequence continues at coordinate 44,415 of SJYC01079745.1, forward strand.
GGAAGGGCAGAGGACAGGGAAGCCAGGTCTGCTGCAGTTCATGGAGTCACAAAGGGTCAAACACAATTTAGCGACTGAACAACTAGAAGTCTGTATCACACAGGAGAAGTAAATCATTGAGGCTTTGTTGTTCCATACAGAAAGGTAAGAATGTGGACATGAGACTTTAACTGGAAAGAGTGCTAGAAAGATAGGTGAGGAAAACTCATGGTCAAACACCCCCGCAGCAGCATGACTGAATTATGGGAACTCTGAGATCAATCAGAATGGCCTTGAGAGCGTCCTTGAGGAGGTACTAGAGATCTCTGGCCTTTGCTCTTTCTTGTTTCATTGCAAAGAGGTTCAGCAGAAAGTTGATAGAGTTGGCTTAAGAATGATAGCTTGAAGTGTGTATTGTGGTTTATATACTTTTTCAAGCTGCTTGCTTTTGATACTAGAAAGAAAAGGCATCTGTGGGCTTCGTTTGGAATAAGAAGGTGAGTTTAAGGTCCTGCCCCCTGATTGGTGGCTCAAGGCATGTGTTCTTCCTGTTGACTTGCTTTGGAGAGGAGGTTTGGGTCTGCTGCCTGCTTGGCAGTCTTCTGGGACAGTAGTGATACACAGTTTGCATTCTCATACAGTTCCTGGGGCCAGCAGTTGCGTTCCTGCATTCCACTGGTGGCCCTCTCGAAGAACTCTTTGGCTTTTTCAGCTGGTGGGGGCTGCCTACATCCCTAGGTTTGTGGCCCACCATCGATCGCTCCCACATTTGCCATTGTCATTACGTCTCTCTCTCGAGGGCTCTGGCACTGTCTTCCTCTTATAAGGACCCTCATGATTAGGCAGAACTCATCTAGATAATCCAAGATAATCTTCCAATCTTAATATCCTTAGCTCAATCACCTCTTGAAGTTAAGTCCCTTTCACTCTACTGTTCTCTCTGCCACATGACTGACATTTGAAACATTCACATAGTATCAGTTGCAAGTGTCTATATAGTCTGTTCCATTACAACTGGTTTCTTTGAATAGGAAAAATGGTATGAGTATAAAGGTGATTTCTTACAAAACATTTTCATGTTTTTAAAAAGGATGACACTTTTGTTCTCACATAAAGAGAAAGACTGTGTGATATATGGTGGTGATGGTGGTGGTTTAATCGCTAAGTGGTGTCCAATTCTTGGGACCCCATGGGCTGTAGCCTTCCAGGCTCCTCTGTTCCTCCTTTGTGATATATAGACCTTAAGAAAAATAGCTGAAAATCATGAATAGTGCTTTACTTTAGAGGAAGAGGTGACTAATAGGATGGTTTTAAATACCAGTATATGTTCTTCTGATTTAAACTATTTGGGGGAGCAATTAAGGAGCTGCAAATCTCTTAGTGTTAACAAATTTAACTGATGAAGATGGTTTGGTTTACATGTTTCATCTTAATAAAACTGATCTCTATTAGATGAAATGCCCACCAGGCCTCTGTCTCAAAGGCAGAAGTTAAAGGAAATAAATTAAAAGTTAAAGAAATTAAGGACACAAAGAATGGAGTGGCTTTGATGCCAGGGGCAAAGACCAGCAGTGATTTAACTGCTCTATTATTTGCATTACTAATTGTTACTATTTCTGTTAGGTCTGGTTAAATTTTGAGTGGTCTTTTCTTAACTTTATTTTCCCCAAAGCTCTGCTGCTTTTAATGTGTGGTTTTACAAAATGTGAGGTTTATCAGGAACACAGAAGTTTGAATTTCAGGAACAGGAACACTTCATTTGAATTTCAAAGTCACAGTTTTTTTCCCCTTAAAGTAATAGACAGAAAACATTTGAACAACAATTGCTAATTTTGCGTTTCCCGAAAACCTTCACCAAAGAGGATACTTACCTAAGTAGAATGAGAGAGTATCTGAGAAATCTGGGAAGATTTAGAAAAGTTTAGATGTAGATAACATTTAAGCTAATTGTAAAGAATGAATAGGCATTACTTGGATAAGGCAAGAAGATTCAGAAAGAGCATCAAACTAATGCTGGATTAGTTCATAAATTTCTTAGGAAGCAGTAAGTTTGATTGTTTACACATAACCAAATGGCTTTGATGGTGGCCTTGTTTGTTGTATTCTGTTTAGCATCTTGTTGAAAGGGGCCATTGGAGATCTCCAGGGTGACAGTGAGTCTGTTTCCTTTGGGAGACTATGTACCAGGATTCTGACTGGGTCTGTGACTCCCCAGCCCCATCTGGCTGTCTGGCACTCACCTGCTTGGTGATTAGAACTGATTTACAAAAAAGGTCACTGTCAACACAAATGAAGTAGATCACTGGGGCTGTCTGCATGAGACAAGCCCTGGCAAGGAGTTTAGGCTCTTTCCATTTGTACAAAAGCAGTTCCTTTTAAGTTCAGAATTGTTTATTCATAAACTGACACATACACACCAAGTAAGAGAGGTTGGGGAGGGATAGAGAGAAAGGGACTCTGCCCTCCATTTGGGAGATTTATTTGGTGTGAGTCAACATGAAGACCATTTTTTCACAATGGGTGCTCAGCAGACGGGGCAGGGGAAGTGAAGTTTGGTACCCAGACACCCACACCTCAAGGTGGGAGTGGGCATCAATACGGCTCCCTCCTGTCCTCCTTCGTTTTGAACAGCGGAGGTAAGAGGGCAAGAGGAGGTGAACCCTTGCTATGCAGAGAGACAAGTCAGACAATGTGAGTTTTAATTGAAATCATATCCCGAGCATTTTACTTTTCAAAAGTTGTTAGCATGATCGCGGTTGCATTTTCTGGTGACTACTATTATTACTGTCATACTGAGTGCTCTGGGCAGGGGCTGAAGGTTACATGTGGGCTGGGAATGCTGGGCTGCAAGGGAGGGGCTGGCAGATGGAGGCCCCCGTCTCGGAATGCTCCTTAGGAGCCAGCTGCTGGCCGCCTCGCCTCTGGCTGTCCACTCCTGCTCTCTGGACACCTAACCGTCCTTTCAGGCACATGATGGTGATGCTGGTGTTTGTTCCTCTTTTCTTCTGGCTCAGACCTCTTGGATCCCTGGTGTCTTTCTCTATCCTGGGAGCCTCCTCAAGCCTTGCAGCTCCGGGAGCACACAGAGGACTCCCTCAGAGATAATGAGTTCTCAGGGTTCAGTAGGATCCCTTTCTGAGAGAAGGTGATAGCTTAATGAGGCTGCCCAGTCTTTCACATGCATTTGAACCTCCTGGGAATCTTGCTGAAATGCAGGGGCTAATTCAGTGTGTTTAGTGTGGGTCTTGTTGTTGTTGAGTCGCTAAGTCATGTTTGACTCCTTGCAACCCCAGGGACTATAGCATACCAGGCTTCCCTATCACTATCTTCTGCAGTTTGCTCAAATTCATGTTGATTGGTGATGCTATCAACCATCTCATCCTCTGCTGCCCCCTTCTCCTCCTTTCTTCAATCTTTCTCAGCATCAGGGTTTATTCCAATGAGTCGGCTCTTGGCATCAGGTGGCCAAAGTATTGGAGCTTCAGTTTCAGCATCAGTCCCTCCAATGAATATTCAGGGTTGATTTCCTTGAGGATTGGCTGGTTTGATATTGCAGTCCAAGGGACTCTCGAGAGTCTTCTTCAGCACTGCCACAATCTGAAAGCCTCAATTCTTTGGTGCTCAGCCTTCTTTATAGTCCAACTCTCACAACTGTACATGGTTAACTGGAAAAACCATAGCTTTGAATAGGTGGACCTTTCCTGGCAAAGTGATGTCTTGCTTTTTAATAGCTGTCTAGGTTTTTCATAGCTTTCTAAGATTCTGTATTTTGGGCACTTCTCTGGAGGTCCAGGGTTGAAGACTCCTCACTTTCTTTGCAAAGGGTACATGCTGGATCACTGATCAGAGAGCTAAGATCTTACATGCCACATGGTGTGGCACAAACCAAAAACCAGAGAACACACACACACACACACACACACACACACACACACAATCCTGTCAGTTCCATGTTAAAACAAAACACTTTCACTTTTTCTCAAAAAAAAAAAAAAAAGATTCTGTATTTTTAACAAGCTCCCATGTGGTTAAAATGGCCCATGGTCCACACTTTGATAGCAAGGACTTAGTCTATAGCTGGAAGTCAAGTTTACTGAGGTTCTGTGCTATGCATATTTTTATTTAAATTTATTTATTTTTTAATTGGAGGATAATTGCTTTACAGTGTTGTGTTGGTCTCTACCATGCATCAGTATGAGTCAGCCCTAGGTATACATATGTCCCTCCCTCTTGAACCTCCTTCCCATCTCCCACCCCATCCCACCCCTTGAGGTTGTCACAGAGCACCTGATCTGAGCTCCCTGTGCTATACAGCAAATCCCCACTGGCTATCTATTTTGCACACGGTAATGTAAATGTTTCAGTGTTACTCTCTCAGTTCATCCCACCCTCTCCTTCCCCTAATCCAAGAAGGGTTAACTGTGAGGAGCTCCTCTCTCTGTTTGCTGGATGCCTGGACCATTAGTGCTAGGAGGGGCCAAACCTGAGAGAAGTGATAAAACATGCACCTTCCTGCCCACTGGGGGGCTCATGCCCGCTTTGAGAAGACAAGACACTCACATGGGCAGTGATCAATCACATGTCATACTTTATTGCTGCAGAAATGCCAGGCAAGGGGTGCGAACTCTGAGTGCACTGAGGTGGGAAGTGGTAGGCTGTCTGAGGGAGTTTGCACATCTTGTTTCAGAATGAAGTCTGATCACAGATGAGGGCAGGTAAGTCAAAGGAAGCCGTGTCAAGGATACGCCCCTTTCTGCCTCCTTTTCCTGTATACTTGCGTGCATACTCAGTCACTCAGTTGTGTCTGACTCTTTGCAACCCATAGACTGCAGCCTGCAAGGCTGCTCTGTCCATGGGACTTTCCAGGTAAGAATACTGGAGTGTATTGCCCTTTTCCTCTTCCATCACCTGGGTACTTACTACTCTCTTATGTCCTAGGTTCTGATGTTTCCGGTGGTTTCTTCATACAGACTAAGTGACCAGGGGCCAGGAAAGTACATCCTCCTGTCCACTTGGATGCCCGCTCAGCTCAGGGGGTGCATATCATAGGGAAGGACCCTTGACCCACGGACCCAATCAGTAGAGAGTTCCCGCTGTAATCCCTGTCTCCTCTCTGCAGATCCTGAGTCCGAGGACATGAGCAGGTACTGTCACCAGCCTTAAGAACTCAAGTTGGCAAAGATGAAATAACATGGCATCTCCAGTCGTAGAGAAACTTATCTCTTTCCAAAAGCATGGAAGTGAGGGATTTCTGTGAAGGATTTATTTCACTCTTACTATAGGCAGCCATAGAACAGTTTCAACACCAGTTCAGAAAAAGAAAAGCAAAAACAAAAAATACACAAGGACAGTTCTCAGTCAAGACTTGTTTTGGGTTGTCTGAGAGACTCTCTGAGTCCTTTCACTTCTTTTAGAGGTGGGTGTATTTGGAGAAAGGTGTCAGTCATGGCTGGTCCTCACGCATCACTGGTCTCAGGTGCAAGTTCAGGATCTTTAGGAAAATCAAGCGTGTTCAGTTTCTAAATATCTAAGTGACTTAGACACTTTGCAGTGAAGGGAGTGAGGCAGTGGGGTGGGGTTATTTCCTCCCTTAGGGCATCCTTGTGGCCATGAGCATCCTGGAGATGATGCCCTGAGAAGCCCCCTCTGGCATGATCTGAAGCACAGGGGGTTGGCACAAGTCATCAGATTCAATGGATCAGTGTTGGTGGGGAAGGCTTTTGCCATACCTGTCCCCGAAAGAAAAGTCCTGTTTTGTCATACTTTTCTTGTAAGATTTTTAGTACTGAAGTGACTTTGAGTTACCTTCATTGAATAGTTGAGAGTGTTTCGTGGGCTCCGCGGCAGTCAAGCTAACAGGCCTGTCACTCCGTCTCTGTAACATGCTCTGAGCATTCCGGCCTAGAGTGGGAACCGGGAATGTTATTTTTCTGGCTGAGGTCTTGGCAGGTGTGTAACGTGAGTCCTGATAGCAGGACGGCAGATTACACTCAGCTCTAAAACCGTTTCTAAGGCTCTTGGCACCCACACTGTTATTGCATGTCTGCAGGTGTTTAGTAATTGGATTAATGCAGAGCCGAAGGAATGTCTGCTCCCCGGCCTGGAGGAACGGTTGAGGAAAGACAAATTCATTTTTGAGAGTGACCTGGAATGCGTGGTGACAGGCCTGCCCTCACACATGAAGCCAGAGCTAAGTCTGCATGTTTCAAATGACCCACTGTGAGCAGCCACCTTCCACAGGCAAGTTTATCCAAAGCTAAACAGTAACAATGGCCTTGTGAGTCAGGCGGGAAGGGAAGGAGCTTCGGCTCGGGTTTTGATCCTCTTCCAAGACTCAGACAACTTGAGCTTAAGCCTTCCTCTCATGCAGCTCATGAACCCTGCAATCCAAGGTGTTTAACAATAATAATAATTTTTAAAAAGACCTTGGTAAACAGAAGAGGACGATAAGCCTCCCAGTGGAAGTGCAGAGACCACAATGGTATCCTGGATCACCATGCTCTTGCCAATTAATTCCCACCTTGATTGTAAAGAGAGTCCTCCTCACATTACAGACCTCCTAAAATGCACTCATAAAGTGACGAGCAGCATTCACACCCCACTGCGGCTATGACTGGTGCACAGGAGAAGTGGCTGTCCCTGGGGTAATTTTGTCATCTGGCTCACTTCAACTTGGGATACTCTTCGAGAGCAAGAAGCCAAATGTCTCAGAGACTCCCTTCTGAATAGATAAAACCTAATGGTTTGGCCTTACAAACCTAACCTCTTTCTCAGCTTTACAGCTCAGAAGGGAGGCGACCATTTGGAGAGAGTCCAAATCGAAAGGAAGATAATGGTGAAAAGGCAAGTCTTGTGAAGGAGGCCGAAAGAATTGGTCCTGCTTAGTTGAAACCCTAGAGGGGTGACTTGCAGTTCACAAACATTAGTACAGTAGGTAGTGAGGACGGAGCAGGGAGGGGGAGACAGGAGGCCCTTTCCGAGCTGCAGAGCATGAGTTTGGAGGGCTGGCAAGTAGAAGAAGTGAGGAACTCGTGTGTGGACAATGGAGTGTGGTGAACATGGCTTCTCATTCATTCGTTCACTCAGTAGGATTTGCTGACCACCGCTGTGTCACCGTCCTCAACATGAAGGGACTGCAAAGGGACTGAGATCTATTTTTGATTTTTTGAGAGTTGTCGTCTAGGAAGCACGGGCACACAATGGTCACACTGTGGACTTGGTAAGATGGAGGGTGTGGCCTGGGGTAGGAGCAGGGCAGGTGTATCTGGGCAGACACAGCAGGCCTTCTTGGCTCAGGTAACCAGGTTTCTAGCTGACATATCAGCTGACGATCTAGCTCTCAGTCAGAAGAAATTTGATGAGGGAGGAAGGATGTGGTCACAGCTGCACATTTGGTTGTTTGGGTTGTAGGTGAGTGGAAGCCTGGACAGCAGCTGTGATTCGTTGTCTCCACTGGAGGGTCTCCCAAGATCCAGAGGATAAGGGGTGGGGGCTGCAGGGTGTGTTGGGAAAGCAAGGGGTGGGGAGGTAGTGTGTGGAGAGGAAGGCAACAGAAGCCCATCAACAGAAAACAAGCCAACTAAACGAGCACCAGAGACAATATAAGCTTTCAAGGGAAGGTCACAGTCTTGAGGGGATGGGACAGCATGGTCTGCTGTGGAGGGAAAAGTTCAGAGCCTCCATCCTGCAGCTGTCAGTGTGGTGGCAGCAGGCAGGGGCTGCTAGAAGGTTAGATGAGACCAAGGGGCAGAGGGCTCCTCTGGGAGCAACAGTCCTCCAAGGCCAGGAAGAAGGGAGTTCTGTATGAATCGTGGCAGAGTCAGTTTGGGGGCAGGGTGGTGGCGGCGGCAGTGGACCACAGGATAGAGTCAAGGACAGTATTCTACATTTTTCCAGGGGCAGAAAGGAGTTCAGATAAACAAGAAACCATGGAGACTAATGAGACCAAAAAAGCTTAATTTTAAATCTTCATCATTCAAGATTGAAGTCAAAGTATGAAACTGCTGCCTGAAGCACAAGTGAATTGACTATATGAAAAGTCTAGTATCATATCGACCCACCAGGTTAAACCAGAAAGGTTCCTATAGAGTATAAGTCCAGTCCCTTCAGCCTACAGGAAGGAGACAGATCCCTAGTCATTTGACTGAACCTACAATCCTGACATTACCCAGGGGTCCCTGACGGCTATAGGATGGGGAGATAAGCATGAAGTTTCATCAGTACCATCTTTCTAGATTCCATATATATGTGTCAATATACCATATTTGTTTTTCTCTTTCTGACTTACTTCACTCTGTGTAATAGGCTCTAGGTTCATCCACCTCATTAGAATTGACTCAAATGTGCTCCTTTTCATGGCTGACTAGTATTCCATTGTATATATATGCCACAACTTCATTATCCATTCATTTGTGGATGGACGTCTAGGTTGCTTTCATATTCTAGCTATTGTAAACCATGCTTCAGTGAATATGAGGGTCCATGTGTTTTTTTTCAGTTATGGTTTCCTCAGGGTATGTGCCCAGGGGTGCGATTGTCGAGTCATATGGGTTTTATTCTTAGTCTTTTAAGGAATCTCCACACTGTTCTCCATAGTGGCTGTATCAATTTACATTGCCACCCACAATGAAAGAGGGTTCACTTTTCTCCACATCCTCTCCAACATTTATTGATGGAGTGCTTCTAATTCTTTTGGGAGTGACAAGAAATCTCTGGCAGAGGAAATAATGGGCTCCTTGGGAATTCAGCTAATGGAGTGATGACTATGACTTGGTCCAGGAAGGTTTTGAAGAAAGGTTCAGACAATGCAAATCTGTGTGTGTGTGTGTGTGTGTACCTGAAGCACAAGTGAATTGACTATATGAAAAGTCTAGTATCATATCGACCCACCAGGTTAAACCAGAAAGGTTCCTATAGAGTATAAGTCCAGTCCCTTCAGCCTACAGGAAGGAGACAGATTCCTAGTCATTTGACTGAACCTACAATCCTGACATTACCCAGGGGTCCCTGACGGCTATAGGATGGGGAGATAAGCATGAAGTTTCATCAGTACCATCTTTCTAGATTCCATATATATGTGTCAATATACCATATTTGTTTTTCTCTTTCTGACTTACTTCACTCTGTGTAATAGGCTCTAGGTTCATCCACCTCATTAGAATTGACTCAAATGCGCTCCTTTTCATGGCTGACTAGTATTCCATTGTATATATATGCCACAACTTCATTATCCATTCATTTGTGGATGGACGTCTAGGTTGCTTTCATATTCTAGCTATTGTAAACCGTGCTTCAGTGAATATGAGGGTCCATGTGTTTTCTTTCAGTTATGGTTTCCTCAGGGTATGTGCCCAGGGGTGCGATTGTCGAGTCATATGGGTTTTATTCTTAGTCTTTTAAGGAATCTCCACACTGTTCTCCATAGTGGCTGTATCAATTTACATTGCCACCCACAATGAAAGAGGGTTCACTTTTCTCCACATCCTCTCCAACATTTATTGATGGAGTGCTTCTAATTCTTTTGGGAGTGACAAGAAATCTCTGGCAGAGGAAATAATGGGCTCCTTGGGAATTCAGCTAATGGAGTGATGACTATGACTTGGTCCAGGAAGGTTTTGAAGAAAGGTTCAGACAATGCAAATCTGTGTGTGTGTGTGTGTGTGTGTGTGTGTGTGTGTGTGTGTGTGAGGATAAGAGAGAAGATGAGAGGAGAGTCCCCCAGGCACTCAGAGGCAGTTCTTTGCTGCATCATGGTACAAGTCCTATCTGACGTGTGAGGATGCATGGTAGATTATGATGTTCTGTGCTGATGTTTCCTCTGCAAACATGCAGGGCCAGCCAGGCCATGGAAAGCAGAGTGAAGCTACACAGACCTTTCAACCAAAGTGGCAGAGTATCTGAGATCTCACCTTCCCAGGATCACCAGCTTCCTGCCGGTCTCATCAGTGAACCGGGTGTCTTATTAGGCAAATATGTATATTGACACCAAAGGTACCCAGGTAACACCTGGAGAGCCTTTCAGCTCTGAGGCCAGGCTTATTGTATAAGGGAGTCAGGGCGCCCACAGACGGCTGGCAGGATTCCCAGGGGGCAGGAGGGAAAAGCACGCTCATCAGGCTCCTTCTGCTCTTTGTCAGCATCTTCCTTCAGCACCTCCTCACCCTGGAAGCCCCTGAAAGCAGACAGTCACTCTGCACTTAAAGCCTCTCCTTGTTTACAAGGTATTTGATCATGACAGAATTACTCCCTCACAGGTCAATTGCTTTGCCTCGTTTAATAATTTTATCATGTGAACTAGCATGCTGAAAGATCTCAATGCTACTGAGGATCGCAGCTTCAGAGAGGGGATTCATCTGTGTTTGGAACCGAATCTAAAGACTTTTCTGTATACATTTCATTTCCTTGCACAGGTTTATCACTTTTCTCAGACCAGGATTGGTTGGTCCTGACAAACACTTCTCTATCCGGTCCTTCCCCTGAGGCAGTCTCACAGGTAAAACCCTGGTGAAACCTTACGGACACAGACAATCTCTGGCAAGAGGGAGGCTAAAATCTGAATTATCAACAGTAACAAAACCCAAGATAGGCATTTATGTAACCAAACTAGACTAATAAATGTATCCTGATTAGGGGAAGGTCTTATGGGATATGTTTTAATAAGTAGATTGAATTGGATCACAATTACCATTACTTCTATATACTCAATAAAAATTTCATTAAAGCAGACGGAATTCTACTTTATCATCCTGTTTGCTTTGCTGATATTATTTAGTCAAAACCCTTTTTATTTAAAGTTGTGGCACAGGTAAATTTTCATCCAGATACTCAATTATCTAAATTACCGACATTTTCCTGTTCTCAGAAAAATATTCTAGGAACACAGGCTGCTTGTTCCCCCCTGTGTTGGCTGGAAGAACGTGGCGGGGTAAAACCGCCACGAGAAATTGGCGAGACTCCATTTTCAATTCATGTTAAAAACTGAATGTCTTGCTTTTCTTTCTTGCTGAAACAGAAAGAAAAGAATCCCTTCATTATATAAGATTGCATCTTAACATTCTCTAAAGTGGTGGCAGCTTCTGGATGGTACATGAAAAGAGCCCAGTTTTCCCAGAGAATAATCTAGTTACAGGGGAGTCAAGGTGAAAGGCCTCCTCCCATAATGGTAGGGACTCTCCATCACCTCCGGGGACACAGAGGAAGGCATCTGCATCAGAGATCTGAGTAGAGAGAAACAGGAGACACAACAGGTTTGTACTGCATGCCCCTTCCTTTATATCCACCCTACCTGCCCCAGGGCTCCACAGGGCTCCCTGTTTCCCTTCCATCTTCTTCAAATTCTAAGAACAAATCAAAAAAGTCAAAAGAGGAACCAGTAGGTTAAGAAGATACTGAAGACTTTCAAACTCATAAATATCTGTTGATAGTTTCACTCATTCTTTCATCATTCAGAAAATATTAAGTATCCACGGTGCATCAAGTCCAAGGCCAAGGCTGGAGGTGCAGAGATAAATGACTCACAGTTGGCTCCCAGAGGCTCCCCATCAAAGGGCTGGAGAAGAAGCTGCATCACGCCAAGAGTCTTGGAATTCTTAGTGCATTTGTTTTATTTGGGCTGCTTTACTCATTGTGACTTAACTGCATCAGTGTTTTCCAGTAGATCAGGAACATCAGTATTTTGTACGTTGATAGAAACTTATCACTGGCATAAATAAGAGCACTGAGTTTAGGCTGAGTCGTGGCCTCAGGTTGGGCTAGGGTGAGGCAAGGAGGCTGCTTGGGGCACAAGGTTTAAGGAGACATCCCTCACAAGGTCATTCTAATGAGATTTACTTAATGTTGACAGGTTAGCACACTTTGTTCCAGTCATTTGAATTCTCTGGACTTTAGTACCCTATCTGTAAAGCAAAGACAAGCCCACCTCAGAGAATTGTTGAAAAATTAATTAAAATTAATATAATTGCAAAAGTGCCTTATAAAATACAAATGACATATAAACACATGCTGGTTTTATCAATAGTAGCAATAATAGTACTTGTCTATAAACTTTATCATTAATCACAATGACATTACTAATAACCATGATCAAAACAGGTTTTGTGGTAAATGTAACACATTATATTAGAAATGGAAAATAGAAATCAAAGGCTCTGGTCCTGCACTCCATGAGAGGCAGTGATTAAATAGAATACAGTAGTTGAGTATAGCAAAATTCTATGAATGCAGACACACTTAGTTTTAATCTCAGCTGTCACCTACAAATATTTGTGCTCACCTCTTTAGAGTATAGAGGATAAAGAAAGCCTCAGTTTCTTTATTTGTGAAAAGGGAGTAATAATAACAGACTCATGGGTTGTTATTAAAGATTAAGTGAGATAAGGTGTGTAACACACTCATATTGCAGGCACTTAGAGATCACGATGTAGGGATGAGATGCTTATGTTAGGAGGTGTGTGTGCTTAGTCGCTCAGTCTTGTGTGACTCTTAGGGACCCCATAACCTCATGTGAAGAGTTGACTCGTTGGAAAAGACTCTGATGCTGGGAGGGATTGGGGGCAGGAGGAGAAGGAGACGACAGAGGATGAGATGGCAGGATGGCATCACTGACTCGATGGACGTGAGTCTGAGTGAACTCCCGGAGTTGACGATGGACCGGGAGGCCTGGCGTGCTGCGATTCATGGGGTCGCAAAGAGTCAGACATGACTGAGCAACTGAACTGAACTGAACTGAACTGAAACTATAGACTGTCAGGCTCCTCTGTCCATGGGATTTCCCAGGCAAGAATACTGGAGTGGGTTGCCTTTTCCTACTCTGGGGGATCTTTCGGACCCAGGGATAGAACTTGCATCTCTTGCATCAGCAGGCAGATTCTTTATCACTGCACCATCTGGGAAGCTCTGGGGACAGCAGCAAAATGGCTAATGCTCCAGACCAGAGTGTCTCCTGAGATACTTCACCTTTTCCAGTTTCTTTAGCTGAGATCCTATTACACAACTCTAAATCACACGGAAGTCTTTTCCTATGGGCTTGCTTATAGAAATAATTACACTAAACATTGTTACTTTCTTTCCTAGATTTCTTCAGAGTGATAGCTGTGGTTTAAGTGTCCAAAACTAAAGATTTGAACTTTTTCTCAAAAATAAGACGTAGAACACGAATGGAATCAGGTTTTTATCTTCTTCTTTCAGTGATTTCACTGGGTACCTTAAATATTGCTTTAATTTGGTAATTTCAGTATTTATTTTAAAAAGCTCTATGAGTGTGGCAGGTTTCCCTGGTGGCTCAAACGGTAAAGAATCTGCCTGAAGTGCAGGAGACCTTGGTTGGATCCCTGGGTTGGGAAGATCCCCTGGAGAAGGGCATGGCAACCCACTCCAGTATTCTTGCCTGGAGAATTCCCATGGACCAAGGAGCTTGGCAGGCTACAGTCCATGGGGCCTCAAAGAGTCAGAAATGACTGAAGTGACTAAGCACTGGAGTGTGGCATCACCACGACCTGACTCCTAATTGTCACAGGCCAGTTCTCTGATTTGTTCAGGGAAACCAAAGATGACTTTTGTTAATTCTCTTGTGAAGCTAAAAGAAAAACATAAAGACAAACTTTGTTGCCTCTCTCTTGCTTCTAGAGCCAGCAGCTTGGGGTGTGAATGGGGCTTGTCTGGGAGTCTTCAGTAAGGGTATGGATGATACAACAGGGATAGGAAAGCTACATGGGGTCCTGAGAATAAGGCTTGGAAAAGAAGTGTTGTCTTAGCCCCACTAGGAGGAACAGATTAGGGACTAAGGGAAGGACCACTTTCCAGGTCCCAGAAGGGGTCAGACAGAACATATGTAGGCTTAAGGGAAAGCTAATGAGGCAGACTTACATAGACTTAGGGAAAATCCTAATGGCTCAAGAGAGGATATGAGCCCATCTCTCTGCAAGAATTAACTGAACACCCAGTGGAACCATCTAAACCACAGGTCACACAAACACAACATGGAGCACCTGACCTTAAGGAGCTTCTAGCTGGTGTAAAGACAGTGTTGCACATTGGCTAGAGGAACGCACCTTTATAACTCAGAATTGCTGTGAGGCATATGGAGATTCACAGGTGAAAATGATTACATTTCATTAAATTGCCTCTTTCTGACCATAGCTTATTTTCTCATCTGTTATCTATCAGTTCCTATTGGCCAATGGCTAATCCAACTTCCAGCATAAAACAGGCCTTTAGAAAACTTATTTGTGAATGAATGAATGGCTGAGTATAATGGGCCCTGAGGCATGTCCTAGCCGGCAGTGTCCTAGAAAAGGGATTCTTAACGATGACAAACCACAGAATTCGTTCTCCCTGGAGAAGGGGTTGTGGGCACCATGGATCCTTCCTTGAAAAGTAGTAAATTAGATCATTGGAAGGATAATCTCTGTTTCTTAGATCCTTGAAGGGGATCAAAGTTGAAGACTGGTTTGTGTGCTATCAAAAGCTACATGCTCATTTTTTTTTCCTTTCAGTTTAGAAAGAAACAAATATTTCTAAATGATAGATGGATTTAAATACTTTGGTTTTGCAGTTAATAACCACTATTAAATCAATGTGCCTCCCCTTTGTTCTTAGCAATCAGAGTGCTTAAAACTTAAATAGCTCCTGACTTCTAAACCGACCTCACTGCCTGATAATTCCATTCTTGTTCTAACTTTCTATCCCATCTTTACCTTGGGATCATAGGATAGCTTTTCATAAGACTTCTACATATTTTCAACAATTTCTTTGTATTTCCATTTCCAGGGAGAGAGGGTATAGATTTTTTCCTCCAAAGGAAATATTATTGTTCACAAAGTTTACAGAACCCAGGTTTAACTAACGTAGGGTTTGGGGTGGTTGTATTGAGTTGGTGGCCTTAACAATTGCAACAAGTCTAAGAGAAAACTGAAAGAGATGAGGAAACTTGCTCAAGGCCACAAAATAACAAGAGGAGAAGCAGAGATCGAAACCCAGGCTTACCTGACACCCAGATCCAATTTTGAAACATTTTGCCAGGACTGTTAAGTGGAGTGGATCTTCATGAAGGTGACTGGGCTCTCAGAATGGCCTGAAGTACTGTCATCAGAACACAGGACACAGAATCACCACCAGTCTCCTTGAAGCCAAGAACATGCCCTGAGAAGTTCTGAATGGACTTTACAGTCACTTCAAGATTAGATTACATAACAAAACTCTTAATAATAGGAAATGCAAACGTTACATTTCCATGGTCACGTTTTTATAAATGTACCCTAAGGATATAATCAGGTATGTTGTACATGCAAGATGTTAATTTTAGTGTTATACATACTGAAGCATTGATACTTTCAAACTGTGGTGCTGGAGAAGACTCTTGAGAGTTCCTTGGACTGCAAGGAGATCCAACCAGTCCATCTGAAAGGAAACCAGTCCTGAATATTCATTGGAAGGACTGATGCTGAGGCTGAAGCTCCAATACTTTGGCCACCTGATGGGAAGAGCCCACTCATTGGACAAGCCCCTGATGCTGGGAAAGACTGAAGGCAAAGGAGAATGGAAAAGCAGAAGATGAGTTGGTTAGATAGCATCAACAACTCTGCGTCTGAGTGAACTCCAAGAGGCAGTGAAGGACAAGGAAGCCTGGTGTATGGCAGTTCTTTAGGTCGCAAAGAGTTGGACACACCTTAGTGACTGAACAACAAATAATATCAAAATGATGGAATTAAAGCAATGGTCAACAGAAAGTTTGAACAGATTATGGGACCTTAGCCACTAAATCTGCGTGGTGGAAGAAAATATACTGAAGGGGGAAAGTTTCCTGCGGTATTACTAAGGGAAAAGGCAGCTTACAAAGCTGCCTTTATTTTTATTTTGCTATATTTATTTTTATTTTTAAAAAGTACATTCACTGTATAAGAGACTTGAGTAAAGAAAATGTTCACAATGAACAGAGTGAGGGAATTACAGGTGACATTTGTTTTCTTCTTCATGTGTCTCCCTTTTTTTCCCCAGTCATTCTGTAATGAGCCTCTATTACTTTTATAATCAAAAAAGTCTAATAAATGTTATTTATTAAAAATAAAAAGACCAATCTTGGCATCCAGTACTCAGCAGAGGACACCCGTGAATTATGCTGCTTTCATGCCCTCAGTTTTATCCAGAAAGTCTAGGCATATACCTGTTTAAGGGACTAACTCTCAGCCCTGTCTTGAGAATACTAATATGGCCAGAAGGAGCTGGGCTGGAACACAGCATCACCTCATCAGGATCTGAGTAGTTCCTCTTCCCTGCAAGGCCAGGAGCCTGACTTGGTCTCACACACTGGACCCCTTCCCTTGTCCTGCAGAATGTTCTCCGCCCACTCAGTGTATTGTCTCCTGGCAAGGTTTCCTCTCTCCACAGGCTGGAGGGCTTGCAGACTGCAGTGTGGAGAATGTCAGCCCTGGCCTTTCCGGGGCTTCCTCATCCTTGGGGACTGCATGCAAGAAGCTTCTGGCAGGCTGTGACATGCCTGGGTTGGCACTGGCTAACACTGACTCTGCTCTGTGCCATTTTCATGAAGAGATAGTAGGTGATCCTTTTGTATTCAAATCTCATATTAAAGGGGCTTTCCCGGAAGTCTGGTGGTTAAGACTTCACTGTCCAATGCTGGGGCCATGGGTTTGATCTCTGGTCAGGGAGCTAAGATCCCACATACCTTCTGGCCAAGAAACCAAAAAGGAAAACAGAAACGGTATTGTAACAAATTCAATAAAGACTTTTAAAATGGTCCACATCAAAAAAAATTTTTTTTAAGAAAAAATAAATCACACGTTAATGACTGTATACCAAGACTGAGCTGTGGGTCACCTCACGCCTTTCTGCCCTGCCTTGCTCAGGCTGTTAAGTGCATCCTTTAGAGGGGTTGAGTGTTGCCAAGAAGGCCGCATGCCTGCTAAAGCACTTCAGTTGTGTCCGACTCTTTGCAACCTTATGGACGATAGCCCGTCAGGCTCCTCTGTCCCTGGGATGTTCCAGGCAAGAATACTGGAGTGGGTTGCCATGCCCTCCTCCAGGGAATCTTCCCAACCCAGGGATCATACCCAAGTGTCTTAGGTCTCCTGCATTGGCAGGTGGGTTCTTTACCACTAACGCCCTCTGGGAAGCCCTCCAAGAAGGTGAGGGCTAACTGATTTTGGAGGGCAGCTGGGTTTCAGCCTCTGGAAGTGCTGTCATTCCACGGTGACAAAGCAAGTGCTACTCTCTGAGCTGAGCCCTTTTTCATCTGCAGTCACCACCAGGCGGATGCCTGGCCCCAGCAGCAACAGCTGAAGCTCGGCCCCGGTTTGAGGCCAGTGTGGGAGCAGAGGAGATGGTGGGCAATGGAGCCAGATAAAGGCAGCTTTCACAGAGCTGTGACTGGGGAGGATGGAGTCTGGGGTGGACCAGAGCCCAGCCGCTTTTGCTCCTCTGAACGAGTGACCCCAAACTTAGAAAAGCACTTCTGTGGGCATTCAGGGGGCAGCATTCAAAGCTTCCCCATGCATGTGTTCACTTGGTTTCCTGGCTTTCTTTCTCCCTCTTTGAAATGAAAAATAAAGCCACCTGTCAAAGCTGGTGATATGTTCAGACCTGTAACCCACACAGATTCAGGAAGACTTCAAAGTGGAAACTCCTCGGATCTGATTACATTTCGTCGCAGATGGTGAATTTATGCCCTGATCTCCCACCTTTGCTCTGACTTCTGTTCTCTAAGCTGGTGAAGAGAATATACAGTGGTATCGTTTGCAGACTAATGAGTTAAATGCCACTTATTCTCTCAAACTTTACCCACTAGCGGATTTCAACAGAGATGAGCGAAGACTTTGCTTTTCCACAAACCTGGTGCGCTGAAAAATATTTGCCCATTAGATTAAACACCAGTTGAGACTGCAACTTCCTGTCAACCTTGCACTTGTACTTCTTGTAACAATGAAGATTAAGAAAATATATAACTCATAGGGTGATTGTGAGCAATTACTGAATTGCTATATGCAAAGCACTAAGAATATTTCCTGGGACAAATTATTACGTATGTATGGGCTATTGTTTCCCTAAGGCAACTGTATTTAGGAGTCTGGGAAAGGGAGAGTGAGTCTACACGCTGATTATTCATTTGATAACCATCTATACCCATTGTCTGGTGGAAACTCCTCTGGCAGCCAGTCGAGGCCCAAAGGAGAAATATTCAGGGGTTCTCATTATTGGCTACTTTACTCCAGAAAAGACTGGTACATTACTTCCTAGAGAAGATATATCCAGTTGTTGCTTTCTCTACAATGCTCCAAAGCACGTATTCTGCACTGTGGAAATCGGTCCTCACTGATGATAGAGGATGTGTTTCTGACTCATTCTCTGAGGCTCTCTTTCCTGCTCCCACATGGCTTCTCTGTTGGGCACATCTGTCAGCCTCTGGTTTGTATTCACGGTCTCAACCAAGAAACATTTATAAAGGTATGAGTTGCCATGACTTGGAAGAGATGTGGAATTTGTTCCAGGGCATGTCCCCCAGATTTTGCAGAATGCCTTCCAGGTGAACAGAACACTGGCCAGGTGAGTAGAGCAGTGGACCTGGGAAATTTTCCCCAAACAGGCAAAGAAGGCTGTGTTATCTCATGTGGACAGAGCTCTCATTTGCTTTCCACATCCATGAGAGCAGAGCTGGTAGGTAGAGTATTTCCCTGTGGTCCAAGGACGCTGCTTTGTCTCCTGCTTTGGGACTGTGAGGTTCAGGCAGAGATCCTCCATTCACTCTCAGGGCATGGGACTCCAGGGTGGGGTGTCCAAGACCTTTTGCCTCTTGCTCATCATCTGGTCCTGTCTGGTCCCTCCTCCAGAGGAGAAAAGATCCAGGTGGATGCTGGTATGATACTGAGCATGTTGCTACTTGGCTACTGGTTTAAAGTATCCCTAAGACAGAACAAATGATCAACAAGAAGTCTGAGTAGATTAAAGGACCTTGGCCACTAAATCTATGTGGTGGGAGAACTTACACTGATGGGGAAAAAGGTTTCTTAATGTATTACTAAAGATATACTTCCCAAGTGGTGCCAGTGATAAAGAATCCACATACCAGTGCAGGAGACTGGGCTTGATCCCTGGATTGGGACAATTCCCTGGAGAAGGAAATGGCAACCCACTCCACTATTTTTGCTTGAGAAATCCCATAACCAGAGGAACCTGGCAAGCTATGGTCCTTGAGATCGCAAAAGAGTTGGACATGACTGAGCAATTAAAAAGAACAGAGAGAACAAAGCCCCACATATTTTATTGTATAAAAAGTATTTTTTTTCTCCACCAGACTTAAATGGAAAAAAAGAAAAATCAACTCTACACCAAAAATTTTGTTTTGTTTTGTGATATAGGAAAATAACCAAGTACAATACTATATTCTATCTTTTTAATCATTTTTTTTTTCTATCTGTTCCAGCTTCTATATTCATTTCTCCAGTCTCATGCCCACGTTGGTATGGGAGTGGAGGGTAGGGGCAGGGGCTAGCTTTGTCAAAAGGCACACTGATGCCTGTGTGTTCGTTAACTCATTTGTCCATGAAAATATTTTATGATATTAAAATATTCTGGGTGGAGGAAAATAGATTGTACTCTTAGTTTTTTGCCTTTTGGCTGCACGTCACAGCATGTGACCTTCCCCAACAGACATCGAACCTGTGCTTCCTGCAGTAGAAGTGTGGACTTTTAACCACTGGGCCACTCTAAAAGGCCAGTACAGTTTTTTTGGTTTTGGCTGCTTGGAATATGAGATCTAAATTCTCTGACCAAGAATTGAAACTGTGCCCCCAGCGGTAGAAGCAGAGTCTTAGCCACTGGATCCGGGGAAGTCCAAGGTTACATTCTTAGGTTAACGAAGGAGGAATGAGAGGAGTTTTCATTCATCATTCCAAGTGGACTTGTAGGACCTCCCCTTCTATTTTCTTTCCTTCTTTCTCTCTTTTCATGTTATACTTTCAACACCTGCGATTCTTGTAAATACCTCATTTGGACAATTGTCATTACCACTGGCCTTTCAGCCAAGAACAGACCATTCAACAGACACTGCCGGACTGCTGATTCTGTTCATGGCCGTAGGGAAGCACAGAGAAAGTAATCCTTTCCTCAAGGAGCTCGCAGCCTTGGGACAGTGGGGCTGTGGCTGAGGAGAGCGTTTCCAGGAGTACAAAGACTGTGGCCGTGAAGGGATGTGTGAGGTGTGGGGCTGGAGCGCTATGTTCTTCACAGCTTCTTTGTGCAATCTTCCTTTCTCATGGAAAACAGCCGTGATCAAGGCCACATCAGACACTAATCTTCATCACAGGTAGAACATTTTCTCCTCCAGGGACTAATTCTGGTATTAATCAGGGCACTCTCTCAGACGTTCAGAGCGCTCAGGAGAGGCCTTGTGTCTCCACACAGAAACCGAGCCTGGTTCTCAGCTTCTCAAGTCTTTCCTTCTGGCCTCATGGCCTCATTCCTCAAGCTGTTCAGCAATGTCAATTACCTGGTTAGCTTAAATATCAAATGCTCCCGAGTTTCCTTCTCCTGAGCATCCCTCCACCCCACTTTCTTATAGTGGGGCTCAAGCCCAACTAGCATGAATTCTTCATAACCTACCCAACCAGTCTCAACCTTTTCTAGACTCAGGAGTCACAGCCCCTACCTTTCATGTGGCAACTGTCACTTGCTCTCCAAGTCTAGCCCTGGGACTGTGCTTTCATATGGCCAGTGATTTAAAACACTGCTGGAATCATCAACGCATGCTTCAGAGCTCTCTCGTGGATTATAAATGCTTAGGGTCATAGATTCCCTCTCATACATTCTGTTGTTCCTTACGAAACCTATAATAGTGGATTACACATGGTTGTTATTCAGTGTGTTTCTATTTTTCCTACTTTTATTTTCAAATCTGTCAATAAATACTACTTGACGGTATTGCTCTTTCAAAATTAAAAAAATAATGTCTCATGCAGTTGTGTGCATGGTAAGTATAATAGCATCTATTGATTGAAAATGGGCTATGTGCCAGGCTGTAGATGATTTGCATGCAGGGTTTTATTTTAACCCTTGGATAACTTTGCAAAATAAGTGTTATGATATTTGTTTTAGAGATGAGGGCACTCTGATGGCCGTTGTAAGAGCTGGGGGGAGAAGGCTGGTGGAGCCTCTATGCTGACCTTTAATTCAATAGCAATCTAGACCCACTGTCCAGTGTTAGCTTCTCTGCCAGGGAGGCTGTGGACTGGAGAAGAGGAGAGGGCATGTAAGAAGACAGTAACCTCAGGGCCGATAACATCCTCCTGAATTGCAGAGTTGTCTTTTTTGGTACTTTGTCAGTGTGATGCTTTAGACAAAACTTACTTCAAATCAAGTGATGACAAAAAGAAGATCATTTGGGGGTTTTGACTCATCATATGACTTGGTTCCACAATATGGATTTAGTACAGCTGTGTTTTTAATAATCTAAGCCAGATTAAAAGGATTCATGTGTTTTATTTAACAATGTGTTACTTGTAGCACTCAGCACACGTGAGCTTCTAATTTTCTACTGGGGAAGCCACATGAATGTTCAGGGAGCTATAGTTTTCACAGGATTTGTCTCCTTCAAATCTTGCAAAAATAATCTTTGGTAGCTTCTGTGTCTCTCAAATAAATGAACGCTAATCAACTCACATAGTTTAGTTCATTTAGTTCTTAAAAGAGCTCCACACTATTTTACTTTAAAAATCTTAAGAGATTTCCTAAATAGATCATTACCACCAAG
Source organism: Madoqua kirkii (assembly GCA_006408675.1). NCBI lineage: Eukaryota > Metazoa > Chordata > Mammalia > Artiodactyla > Bovidae > Madoqua > Madoqua kirkii. The sequence goes on from SJYC01079745.1 coordinate 66,148, forward strand.
TTGGTACTGACTTGTGGAGGCAATAAAACAAATCAAGTCATTAAAAATAATTTGAACAAAAGGAGTAACTTGATATTATGCCATCTACATTTGGCTAAAATGACATTTTAAAGTTCTCTTTCATCTTACCAAACAGATCTCTAAAAGAAAAAAATGTGATTAATAAATTATCCTCCATAAATCTTATGATAACTATTATAGTCTTTCGAGAATTATGAACCCACATCTGGAAAAAGTATTTTATATGCTACTGCCTGTAAAACAGCATGCCACGCATTTTACAAGTGCACGTTAGTAAGTAAAAATACGGTATGTTTTTTGTGTTCATCATTTTCCCCTCCAAAAGAAGTGTAAGCCGAGTTTATTTCATAATAAAGAGTGCTAATAAACTTTATATGAGCTTGTTTTCCCCCCTTACTTTGGTGCTGATGCAGTTTCATTGGGTTATTGGGTATGAGCTTTCTATCAGAATTCAAGGAAGCCTTCCTTATAAGCTGAGATGCTCGGTCCCCTTAGAATCAAGGAATGGGCAGAAGTCAGCTGGTCCAAGGGGTGGCAGAAACATCCTAAGAGTAAGCTGAAACCATGGGAGCCACACACTTCACTTTTTTTTTTGCTCTTGAACTTGATTCCTTTTATACTCTTTTAAATGTATAAGTCTCACAAGCTAGTGATTCAAAATGCAAGATTGGCTCATTTCTGGAATTAGAAATTTGATTAACCTTAAACATTTGTTAAATAAAATGAGCAAAGTACTTTGAGAGCCAACAAGGTCCCTTGGAAATAGAAAATGTTTTTTCGTTTCCAAGCAGCTGTTTGCAATAAGAAGTGGCTGGTGAGAGAAAGGGAAGGGCGCCATTAAGCGAAGGCAACCCCTCCAGAGTTTTATGGAGCTCTGCAGTCACGTGAGCGCCATCAGTGATAAATGTCACAAGAGAGACTGCAACGTGCCTGGTTCTATTTCCATGTAGATCCTTGAATACACTTTAACTCAAGTCACAGAATACGTTTAATGACCATGGAAAAACACAATTTTAACGTGCACAAAAGCAACTGTAGGGAAAGAAAAGACAGAAAAGTCTTATTTCTCGAACATCACCCATAACAATAACACCTGCAAACCAAATTTTATTTTGTTTGGATTTTGGAAAAGCAGCAGCCTAGACTTAACTCCAGGAGATACCAGGTTTTCAGTCCCCAGAGAGTTTTAACACATTTATTTTTGAGGCCTTGTTTCTAAGCATATGAGTGACCACATTAAGGACTTAAGATGCTGTTGGAATGGTGAGGAATATAAAATTCTCTGAATCTAGTCCTCTTACCTCACAGATGAGGAATCTGAAGAAAAGAATGGGATAGGGGCTTATCCAAGGCCCATAACCAGCACGGATAGGACTAGGATCCATACCTACTGGATCTGGATCCTGAGTCCTACCTATTCCAGTAGACTGATGAGCATTAAAAATATTTTTCACTTAAAATGATAAATTTTTAAAATGAGAAATCCCTGGTGGCTCAGATAGCAAAGAATCTGTCTGTAGTGCTGGAGATCTAGGTTTGATTTCTAGGCTGGGACGATCCCCTGGAGAAGGAATGACTACCCACTCCAATATTCTTGCCTGGAGAATTCAGTGGACAGAGCAGCCTGGTGGGCTACAGTCCATGGGGTCACAAAGAGTCAGACAAGACTGAGCTTAAAAACTTAAAATGGTGGCCGCTTGGCACGTGAGAAGTCATTAAAACACATCTTCTAGATCTTATTTATTCCATAGTGATAATGGATAGTGCCACAAAACATTGTTTATCACTGTGAAATAGGTAAACAAAGATGATTTTGGTGCAGTCAGGACACACTGAGAAATAATCCCACCATCTTATGTTACCAGATTTATTTTTTTCTAATAATTAGATGTTTAAGCTTGTGTATTCTTATAATAGCTATGCACTTACTCTCTTCAACTTTAAAATAAAATCAGAAAATATAGTATCAAAACTTTCTTTAAGAAAATATGTTAAGGAATTATTCAAGATTCCAAGATCAGTTTCAGAACATTAAGTGACAACATTTGCCATTATCTGTTGCAAGTTCTATCCAATGTCTATTGATGTGACTGTGTTAGTTAGGCCTTGCTGTGTAACAAACCACCCCAAAATGTAGAGGATAAGACAACATCCATTGATCTAACCAGAGACTTTGTGGGTTGGCAATTTTGGCTGGGTGTAGTCATAAGTATGCTGGATGACTGCTTTTGAGGGGTTAACTGACTGTTGGTTGCTGGGATGCTGGGGCATCTGGGCACATGGTTTCTCTTTTCCTACAGACTAGCCTGGGATTGTTCCAAGATACAGAATAGAAGTGATCAAATCCCTTGAGGCTTAAGTTTGGAACTGGCACACTGTTATTTCCATGGCATTGTGTTGCCAAGTCATAAAACCAAGCAGATCATGGGGGAGCGGCAATAATCTCTGTCCTTCTGTGGGAGGAGTTGCAAAAATTACTATGCAAAGTCAAAGTGACATGGATACAGACAAGAATGGAGAATTGTAACCACTTTTGCAATGCTTTTCACAGTGCTTAACTCTTGTTAGTTAGAACACTATGTGTTTCATGAATCAGTGATGCTAAGACTTTGAGATTTCCTGAACCAGTTAAAAAATAACATTAAGTTTAATCACACAAACAGAACCAGTTAAAACATATTAAATACTTTGGGAAGTATACATAAATGCTCAAAAATTGACACATTTTTGTTGTTGTTGTTGTTGTAATAAGAACATTTAAAACCAAATTCTGGGACTTCCCTAGCAGTCCAGTGATGAATACTTCACCTTCCAATGCAGCAGGTGCCGGTTTGATCCTTGCTCGGGAAGCTGAGATTCCACATGACTTGTGGCCAAAACCAAAACATAAAACAACAGCAATATTGTAACACAATCAATAAAGACCTTAAAAAATATGTTAGTTGCTCAGTTGTGTCTGACTCTGTGATTCTGTGGACTGTGACCCAGCAGGCTCTTGTCCAAGGAATTCTCCAGACAAGAATACTGGAGTGGGTTGCCATTTCCTCCTCCAGGGCATCTTCCTGACCCAGAGTTGGAACCTGGGTCCCCTGCGTTGCAGGCAGATTCTTTACTGTCTGAGCCAATAGAGAAAGACCTTAAAAAATGGTCCACATTAAAAAAAAATCTTAAAAAATCCCCCAAATACCAATAATTTTTCATCCTTGTTATTCCATATATATGTATGTATATATGTATATGTATATAAAACAGCATGGTTTACCACCCAAACGTGTAGGAAGAATAAAAGCCTCAGAGTAAAGGAATGGCAGTTCTATGTTGATATTCTGCATGCCTAATTTACTGTGCCGGTTCTTCTTACATTGCTGCTGACTGATGAAAACTTCATCAAGAGGAGCGACGCTCCCTGTGGTGAGATTCAGGAATCACTGCCCTGGAGAGGATTATGCTTGTGGCAGTGTGAGAAAAAGCATTTCATCTATGGCTTTACACGGCCTTCGGTGTGAATCTGCTTGCCAGACACATCTCACCTGCACGTAAGTTGAAGTGAAACAGTGAAATATTACCTGAAAGATCTGGCCCCACTGGGCCCCCTATTTAATTTGTTAAAATATCAAAGACTGCATGAATCTCTAGTTTAGCGACTTAATAACATGGAGGCTCAGAAGCCTGGCTCTGGTCTTGTCTGGCCTGCAGGCAAGAGGAACTAGTTCTCAGAGAACCTGGTTCTTACCTTGGTAATGAAGTCACCAGCTGGGAATACTCCACTAAACTGCTTCCTTGGCCAAACTAGAGTTTCCCATCTGTAAAATGGTAGGAACACTTTTCACTGTATTTTTGTGTGTATGAAATGAACTAACTTTATGTAAAGTGCTTGATGCAACACCCGGCTCATAGTAAGTACTCAATATTATTGCCTGGAAAATTCCATGGACAGAGGAACCTGGAAGGCAGCAGTTCACGGGGTCATGAGGAGTTGGGCACTGCTGAGCACTACAACAACAACAGCAGCAATTGTTGCTTTGTTGTTCAGTTACTCAGTTGTGTCTGACACTTTGTGACCCCGAGGACTGCAGCACACCCGGCTTCCTTGTCCTTCACTATATCCCAGAGCTTGCTCAGATTCATGTCCATTGAGTTGGTGATGCTATCTATAAGACAGCTGATTACTGGATAGTTGGTTTAGTACTTTAAAAAAAAAAAAATGTTTATTTTTGCACAGACCACTTCCCACCACTGGGTTGAGTAGGAAACATCACAGACCTCTTTTGTTTTAACTCTGAATTTTATTAGGAAAAACATAGCAATAAAATCAGTTGGAAATCACAGCCACTTTTCATGAAAATGAGAACATGTAGTTATAAATGTAGAACTTTCTCACAGATATTCTCACAGAATCATAGCACTTTTCTCATTGTTATTCATCTATATCAATGTTTCCATAACTTATTCTTTTTTTTTTTTTGGGTAGCGCTTAGCTCTCACAGATGTTCTGTCTGGGGATAAGTAGTTTCCTAAGGTTGTCTGATACCCTAGGGACTTTGACAGGAATTAATGTACTAGTCTTTCTTTTGCTGCAGGTTTCTGTGACCAGTACCCTCTACTCCTTCTTGCTCCTATAAAGAACTTCAGCAAAAAAAAAAGTAGACTCCATTTCTCCCTGGGGAAAAAAAAAGATCTTATTCTTAAATTTCTCAGGAAAAAGAAAGAAATAGAATAATGTGATGACTTGATGTGTGTGAAGCAGCCAGCTACTGAGGGGCTGGTAGGAAGTAGCTTCGTTCCACCCCTTCTACCAACTGTTCGTGAAGCTATACCTCTTTAATTCATAATTTTCATTAACTAGTCCCTTCGTAGCTATTATTAGACAAGATTACATGCAGAAATCCTTCTTGGTTGCACATGGGGTTATGAAGATTTCACTATACTTTAATAAAACTTTAAAAATAAGATAAAATGATTTCTCAACATCTGTTTACATTGTAACTTGTCACCACCGACTTTTCCCCACTGCTCTTTGTATCCAATTGGCTTCCCTAGTCTAAATCTGAGTGGTCTCCATTTGAGAGAGAGAGAATAAACAACAAATGTCACTATTGTTATTGCTGCAAATGGTCCTCATGGGGCCTTATTCACCCTGGTGACTTAACACAGTGCCTTTCTCCACACTGGCTGGGGGGGTGGGGGGGCTGGTTTCCTCACCTCTGTGGTCTCCCTCCACTCCTAATCGTGTGATGTGCCCTCTCAGCCCACCACTCAGAAGAGGCTTCCAAAGCACTGGAAGAGTTAATTCATTCTGCAGCTATCTTATTGTTTTCTTTGCGTCCCTAAAGACATAATTCTTGCCAAGAAAAATTAATCTCAGATTTTGCTGAAGCCAACGAAACCACCTCAACAGCCTTCTTAATTCTGTCAGCATTCATGAATCCTTCTCACTCCTCCATATATACCTTTATACCTTCATGTTGAAAAATTGTGTGAGCTGTATACCCACACTTGTGCCGTTTCATTCGCATTTTCATTTGGAATCTGGTGTTCAGACTTTTTATTCACAATGATTGCCAATGCTATTTTTGGTAACCACTCTTTGTCTGGAAAAATGAAGTCTGAATAAACCAATAGATACATCTGAGAAAAACAGAGGGAAAGAGGATGCTATGAATAATAGTAATACAATTAACCCTCCCATGTTAAATTGTTAAATCCCTGGACTAATTTTAAAAGCCCTATGATTGAGAGTGTAAAAATTTACCTCTATATATCTTCCTCTCTTTCTCTCTCTCTAGGAGTTGGAGAAGCTTGTTGATTATAACAATCATGTATCTGACCCTTCATTTGGATTTTTAAGCTTTATTTGGCAAGCATACATAGGTATCATTTTATTTTTTACTGTACTCAGAAAGATAAATACCTTTGTGATGAGGTGGCATGCAAATCTTTTACCATACAGAAAACCAGCTTTAAATAGTATTCTTTTTGAAGTGGAACTGACCTCCGTGGAGTAGAAGAAAGGCAAAGAAAACAAAAATGCCTCCCTGAAACAGAACCCAGAATCTAAAACCAGTCATTCTCTTGAGGGCTGAAAATGTTTCCCTTCAAAGTAAATTAACTTGTGTTTCTACCGCTATGGTTTTAGCAATGGAAACTTGATAAGGATGGCCATTGCTCTGTTCCCAGATGGTCCAGAAGAACTGGGTGTTTCCCAAGCAAACTGCCCATGTTCTGAGTAGCAATCCTTTAATAAGGTTCATTTCCTCTAGTGAGACAATGGTGGCTTGTTCAGATTGAACGTACATATCTCCTGGGGTTAAATAGCACAACTCTAGATATATACTCTTTTTTTTTCTTCTCAAGTCAAAGTGTTCACATATATGAGATAATTGGCTGCTTTTGAAATCTGCATCCAGAGTTGCAGGTGGAATTGCATGGGAAGCAGAAACAAGGGATACTCCTGCAGGCAGGACAGCAGTCTGGCAAAGGCAATAGTTATGTCAAGTACTTCTTAGGGGATCTCAAGTCTGAGGTGAGTGTTCATGCGGAAAATAGGATGGGTGGAGCAGACAGCCTCTAGTGCGGCTCCCAGTGGTTCTCAACTTCTGATATTAGTGCCTTTGTGTAATCTCCTCCCCTTGAGGGTATCCTGGACCTGGTGACTTGCTTTTAGCTGATGGAATATGGCAAAAGCAATGGTGTGTAATGGTCATGATTAAGTTGTAAAGGACTATAATTTCCTTTTTGTTATTAATAGCTCTCTTTCTCTGGCTCTTTTTGCTCTGATGAAGCGACCTGCCATGTCATGACCTGTCCTATGGAAAGGACTATGTGGTTAGGAAATGAAGGTTTTTCTCTAACCAGTAGTCAGTGAATAATTTGAGTCTCTCATTGTAGTAGGTCATGAGTTATCCCCACCTCACCACATGAATTCTACAGGCAAACATGCAAATGAGCTTGGAAGCAGATTCTTTCCCATGCATGTTTTCAGAGAAGAATACAGCCTCAGCAGAAACCTTTGTTTAAACCTATGAGAGACTCTGAAGCAGAAGATCTAAATATACTGTGCCCAGATTTCTGACTCTTAAAGACTGTGAGAGATTAAATGTGTGTTATTTGTTAAATCTCTGAATTTTGGTATAACCTATTATGTAGCAATGGATATTGTATTGGAGTTCTCCAGGGAAACAATCTATTTCTGTCTATCTTGGCTCAGAGGCTAAAGCATCTGCCTGAAATGTGGGAGACCCAGGTTCGATCCCTGGGTCAGGAAGATCCCCTGGAGAAGGAAATGGCAAGCCTCTCTAGTACTCTTGCCTGGAGAATCCCATGGAGAGAGGAGCCTGGTAGGCTATAGTCCATGGGGTCGCAAAGAGTCGGACACGACTGAGCGACTTCACTATCAGCTATCTGAGTATTCACATGATTATAGAGGCTTCTAAGCCCAAACTCTTCAGAGGGCCAGTAGGTTGGAGACAGGCAAATCCATGATTCAGTTATAGTCTGAAGACTGGCAGATAGAGACCCAAGAGATCTAATGGTGCAGATGAGATCTGAAGGCTCTCTGCCAAATAATTTCCTCTTGTGGGGAAATTAGTCTAGTTTCTCTTGGATGAAGCACACCCACATAATGAAGGGCAGTCTGCTAATTCAAAGTTCATAGGTTTAAATGATAATCTCATCCTCAAACACTTCAAGTTGACACATAAAATAAACCCTCACAGAATTGAATCTATAAGAAAAGTCAGAATTAATATCCTAAGCAAGAGAGCACATTTCAGCTCTTCATCACAACGTAATATGAAATAAATAGTATTTTGGGAAAGTCTGATGTGGTTGGGTGAAGCTTCTGACCCCAGCATCTGAGGAGCTATGGTTCTATGGCTACTCGAAGAAGAGTCTCCCCAGGCCTCTCAGACACTCTGAGGAATGAAAAGACTAGGGTTACCCAGTTCTCCTCTCAGTTATAAATTTAGTTAGATCTCGGTTCCCAGGCCATGTAGGTAATTTTGAGCATTTGGGAACAGTTAATTATATGTATATTGTAGCCAATTGTTAGAGAACAAATATCCATGCCGTGCCCATCTAGATTATGAAAGAGCACAGTACTATCTCTGTGTGTCCCCAAAGGACCATAACTCTCTGCCTTCAATGTGTCATTGTTGTTTCATTGCTCAGTCATATCTGACTCTTTGTGACCTTATGGACTATAAGCCCACCAGGCTGCTTTGTCCATAGGATTTCCCAGGCCAGTATACTGGGATGGGTAGCCATTTCCTTCTTCAGGGGCTTCTATTCCCTACTCAGAGATCGAAATTGTGTCTCCTGCACTGCAGGTGGATTCTTTACCACTGAGACACCTGAGAAGACCTCTATCCTCCATAGTTTTTACAATACATTCCATAATCAAACAAATTTGCAAAATGTCAACTACACTTATAATTGTGAATATCAGTGGGACACAGAATATGTACTGAGTGCTCAAAGCATATTAAGATTTTGCTTTTCAACTAGATAATTCTCTTAAGAGCAAGGGTCTTGTCTTATGCTTTTCTTGAAGACTCATAGCTTTAAGCCCAGGAATGATCACCTCATAGGTGTCATAAGGGTACCAACTTCTGGCTACTTGACAAGTGGGCAATGGGTGCTGTCTCAAAGCTTAGATGTAACTTGTCATGAGGTAAGATGTTTGGCTGAGAAAGTACATGACTGGTTGGGCTGGAACATTCTTCATAGCCTTTAGGGAAAAATCGTCTATCAGTAAAGAAAGGGCTGAGAGTAGCCAGCTTAAGCTCTATCTTATATAGACAGAGTTGAAACAACTGGGATCCTGAGTCTTTCATAACTGTTTAAAAATAACAGCTGTTTTTCCAGGCTAAAGAGTTCAGCTAGGTTGGAAGCTTCATTATGAAAGTTAATAGGCAGCTACATTAGAATTTAGTTTAATAAGTTGTGTGTATATGTGTGCGTGCATATGTATGGAGAGAGAAACAAACGAACAGCCCACCAGGCTCCTCTGTCCATGGGATTGCAATATCAGAAACAGTTCTGAAAGTCACATAAGTGAATAGGAGTCCTCTGTCCTGCTTGCAGTATTTCAGCAGTGACGAAACTTCTAGGCTCCATAGAAAATACACTCTACATTTTTTTTCTATAAATTCTAAGTGTTTGTTTCATTGTGGTCTGCTGGCACTAGGATTTGGTCTGTCAAGGATGTAATAAAAATGGACATGATGCTTGGAAATGCCAAGAAAAACAGAAGCTAAACAGAAGCCTGAGCAGGCTGAAATATGCAAACAAGTCTAGGGATCCTATCCCGGCAGCAGGATGGGAGTTTGGGGTGTGCAGGAAAGGGGGAGCCCCTTAGAGCAGAGTAAGTAGTGGGACTGCAGTACACAGGGTGAGAACGCTTGCACACCAAGCACAGGGGCTTCTGATGTGTGCGCGTCTAGCTGCAGTTTTCGGTGAAATTAATGTGCTTTGATGACCAGTCTTATCCTAAAGTTTCCAAGAGGAATCAGATTCTGATGCCAAGTTGCCTCAAAACAGATGGACAAGACTTTTCCATGGAGAAAGAGCACCAAGGTGAAATGCCACATGTCAGGAGAAGGTATTTCAAACTTAATTCACAACAGGCAGAAACAATGTAGAAGATAAACTGGCCTCCACAAATTTCTGGTGTGAACATTGAGAAGGAACCCAAAGACCTGTTCTTAGAAAAGCTGCCCTTTCTGCCTCTCTCTGATTTTCAAAGTTCATCTGTAGTGCCATGCTAGTATGTATTGTAGGAAAGGGACACCAAATAATAATATGTTTCTACCCTCTGCAGAAAAAAAGAAAAAAAGTCTGTTTTCATGAATTCAGCGTGAGACCAAATATGTCATCACTTTTCCTCAGTGTTACAAAAGGGGGAATTCTTTCAGCTGTCTTTATTGGAACGGAGCATGTTTTCACACTACTTTATGTCAATGTCTCCCATTTTAAGCTTTTGTTTTTATTGGACACTTTGGATTTTTCAGCCCCAACTGCACATATCCCAAACCCGCTAGATTGTAGGCAGATGACTGGCCTACCCACTTCTTCCCAGATTATGTTAAAACTGATGGGATTGGTGATCCAGACATTCCACCTGCATCATCACCAGTCTTAACTCCCCAGAAACTCTGCTCTTTCCCAAGATACTGTCAGTGGCTCATGATTCAAGGCTTCATTTTGATTTTATCACAAATTTGTGTCATTTAGAACTTAAACGTGATATCCCACTGAATCTCAAGTATCTGCAGATATCACCACTGACTGGGACCCTGTCCTATGGGCTTCAGCTGGGGGTAGGAAATGGTAGTGAAAAAAAAAAGGGGGGGGTGGGGAGTTGCTCAGCTCTGTCTGACTCTTTGTGACCTCAAGGACTATATAGTCCATGGAATTCTCCAGGCCAGAATACTGAAGTGGGTAGCTGTTCCCTCCTCCAGGTGATCTTCCCAACCCAGGGATCGAACCCAGGTCTCCCACTTTGCAGTGGATTCTTTACCAGCTGAGCCAACGGGGAAGCCAAAGAATACTGGATTAGGTAGCCTATTCCTTCTAAGGAAGATCTTCCTGACCCAGGAATCAAACCAAGATTTCCTGCATTTCAAGCAGATTTCTTTACCAACTGAGCTATATGGTAGGACAAGGTTCATACCTGCCATGAGAGTAGGAATCGCAACACAGAGGGAAAGCATGAAGAGCACCTGACTCTAGATACCTAAGAAGAGACAACATCAGGAATGCAGCTAGGACAAATGAGTAACTGATCAAAATGGAAACAATAGCAAAGTTCCATTTGTACTTTGAGCTGTGAGGCCCTGGAGAGATGAGTGGTGGATATGCAGCTGTGCAAATGACACCACCCTTATGGCAGAAAGTGAAAAAGAACTAAAGAGCCTCTTGATGAAAGTGAAAGAGGAGAGTGAAAAGGCTGGCTTAAAATTCAACATTCAGAAAACGAAGATCATGGCATCTGGTCCCATCACTTAATGGCAAATAGATGAGGAAACAGTGGCTGACTATTTTTTTGAGCTCCAAAATCACCTCAGATGGTGACTGCAGCCATGAAATTAAAAGACGCTTACTCTTTGGAAAGAAAATTATGACCAACCTAGATAGCATATTAAAAAGCAGAGACATTACTCTGTCAACAAAGGTCCGTCTAGTCAAGGCTATGGTTTTTCCAGTGGTCATGTATGGATTTGCTATTGACCTATAAAGAAAGCTGAGCAGTGAAGAATGGATGCTTTTGAACTGTGGTGTTGGAGGAGACTCTTGAGAATCCTTTGGACTGCAAGGAGTTCCAACCAGTCCATCCTAATGGAGATCAGTCCTGAGTGTTCATTGGAAGGACTGATGTTGACATGGAAACTCCAATACTTTGGCCACCTGATGCGAAGAGCTGACTCATTTGAAAAGACCCTGATGCTGGGAAAGATTGAGGGCAAGAGGAGAAGGGGATGACAGAGGATGAAATGGTTGGATTGCATCACTGACTCAATGGACATGGGTTTGGGTGGACTCCAGGAGTTGGTGATGGACAGGAAGGCCTGGCATGCTGCAGTCCATGGGGTCCCAAATAGACATGACTGAGCGACTGAACTGAATATGTACTTTAAACACTTAAGTCATTACAAATATATTGATAAATTAAATGTAATTCATAAAACCAGAGGTCTTCCCTACCATGGGATTTATAGTTCATAAGTATAGTATTCACAATTTTAAATTCATAAGCATTGTTATACACTTGTTAAAGGTAAGTATGATCCAGTGAAAAGGACACTGGTCTTAGCTTCAGAAAACAGAATTCTAATCTAACTTTATTATTTGCTGTGTGACCTTGTTCAAATAACTTAGCTTCTCTGTGTTTATATTTCCTCAGAATAAAATGCAGATAACAGTAATTTTCAGATAGCCATTGATAGAATGGTTAAATGATTTTAAAAAATATGTGAAAGCATTTAGCATTAGGCCAGGTATACGTGCATATGTGTGTGCTCAGTCACACAGGCATGTCTGAGCCGACTCTTTGCAACCCCATGGACTGCAGCCTGCAAGGCTGCTTTGCCCATGGAATTTTCCAGGCAAGAATACTGGAGTGAGTTGTCATTTCCTACTCTGAAAATGGATCTTTTGAACCCAGGGATCTTCTGAACCTAGGGATCTTCCCAGTCTAAGGATTGAACCCATATCTTTGTGTCTCCTACATTGGCAGGCAGATTTATAGAAGGCACTTAATATAGAAATAATTGTTACAAGAAAGAACAAACGAACTTAACATTTGCATGAGGTATATATGTGCTCTGTATCCACAAATGGTAAAACAAAGGATTTGAAGAGGCATGTTAGGGTTGGGAATGTAGGCACAAGGATGGCTGAAGGCAAACAAGGCACTTGGCGCCTTGGAAGGGAGTTTTTGAGGGTGCAGGTTAACCATTGTCCTTGTCCTTAAAGACTGTTCCTTCAGCCTAGTGTCCACTGGGATAAATGGATGAACCACCCACCTCGTGCCCTAGGAGTTTCCAAAGCCAACACTTACCTAACTTCAAGCAAAAAGACTTTTCAATAGGGTTGGAGTCAGTTATTTTAAAAGCATTCTCTTGGGAATATCTGGACACAGAAAAGGAAAGTTGGAAAGCTGGTGTGGATGACGGATGGGCAGCCACAGTCTCTTTTCTTTGCCTCTTGATAGCAAAGTTCCTAAGCTGCCGAGGGCAGCACAGTGCCAGGAGCACCTTTGTTTTGCTGCGACACCCAGGGAGTGGGAGGACAGCAGCGGTATCCACCCCGCAGCGCCCTGTGAGCGGAGACCAATATTCAAGAGCAGGGGCTCTGACTCCTGTCAGCCTTTTCCCTGCTTCTTCTTCTCTCGGCTCTGCCCTAGACCCACTTTTCCACTTGGGGGTTCAATATTTATTCCCTTTTGAAAATGTTGGTCTCCAGGTTTTATTCAACATGTATTCACTGAGCACCTTCTGTGTGCAAGACGCATGGTTATAAGTGAGGGAAATCCATTCATGGGTCATTTCTGGCACCAGTTCTCACACACGCTGCTCCTTCCATTGCCTTGTCACTTTCTTTAAAGGCTAAATGTCTACCTGCCTTTATTATGTGTCCAGCATGTGGCCAGTGCTGCTATCCACAGGGTTGGGGGCAAGAGGAGACTCAGAGCTGGCCTCAGCTTTGTCTTCGAGACCCTGTGGTCTCTCTGCAGGTGTCTGGGCCCTTTCTGAGCCAACTTCGTGGAAACACATTGTTCCGTAAGGTGGAGCAGAGTAGAGGGATTACTGAGAAGGACACTGGAAAAGAACACAGAGAAGGGGCAATGTTATGGCCAGAAAGAGTGCTGACCACTATTTCAAACACGTGAGCAAGACCGAGAAAGGAGGAACTGGCAACGAGCTCCAGACGGAGTGAGAAGGCAGGATGAAATGAGCTAGAAATCCTTTTTCTGTCATGTTTGAGGTGTGTTTCGGGGGACACTAGGTGGCTGAATAGAGGACGTCATATATTTTACTTTCAAAATGTTAAATAACTTTATTCAAGACAGCAATAGATAAATCAACCAGAAGCTGTATTTTTGTATTCATAATTACTCTGTGATTTACACAGATCAGAATTCTTATAGAAACTTCAGAAAGGCGGTACATGGCACATGGTTCCAGAGTTGAGGGAAGGCTCTCAGGAAGAGGTTAAGTTTGAACTTGGTCTTGAAAGAGGAATGAGACTCAGAGCGTTAGAGAGGAAGCGGCTGCCGCATTCTACCCTCAGGCAACCCCTCCCCTGACTTGTTTTCATAAAAGCTACAGATCTGAGTTTCTACTGACAACCTCCTGGGTGGGGACCATGCCCATCTCCCCACTCTCTGCCCCTCCCCTAGCCAGCTGGTATCCACCCACAATCCCCTTGGCATATCTGGCCCTTCTTTTCTCATCTGTCCTGAAACTCCCATTCATCAGCACCCAGAGACAAGCACTGAGCACCTTCCGGAGCCCAGGGATCCGCTGTTTTCATCACTCCTGTTCCTCCAGTGCTTTTGCAGCGGGTAACAACTAAATCTCTTCCTAGATCCCAGCTCTTTCTCTGGCAGCCCAAACACACACCTTCTGCTTTCTGTGGACTTCATCCTCTTGGACAGTCTGCCAAATTGTAAACCCCATCTAATAAGCCTCTTCCCTTCTCAGCCCACAGTTCCTATTCTTCCTCTCAGAAAGCCCAGATGCAACTTAGTCCGTAGGCTTTTATTGAGCACTGGGTGTTTGCCTAGGCCTGCACTGGGGCTGAACCTTAGATCTACAGGTGCACAGATGGGAAAGTCATGTATTGGCATTTGATCTCTAAGACAGCACGTGGATGCTAAGAGGCAGAGCGTGTGCTATGACGTACAAAAGGGAGGAAGGAGTTGCAGGAAGATTTACTTTTGTGAACGATTAGCACTCACCATGGCAAAGCCAGGAGAAAGCACGGAGTCAGTTTTCTGATTCGTGGCTCAGTACTCCTCTTTCATGTGACCCTACGACTACTGTACTGCTATAAGCAAACCTGACTTTTGGGGATAGAACCTCTACCATGCTCATATTTCAGATGAACTGAGGCTGGAGAACTTGCATAACTTACCCCGAATTAGTTAGGTGGTGGAGGTGGAACTTGAACTCAAAGCAGACTGTGGGTAACAGTTTTGTTGATAACTATCATGTTATCCATCCAGGGTAAAGGAAGGGAATTGTTTCTTATGACTTTGAGGCAGAACTGATGCTTTTCTATGGAAGACAGAGGGCCTTGTGCTCTGTGACCAAGGAGAGCTTGGTAACAGAGGCGGGTTGAATAATTGGTGATGGACAGAGAGGCCTGGTGTGTTGCGATTCATGGGGTCGCAAAGAGTCGGACACGACTGAGTGACTGAACTGAACTGAACTGAACTGAATTGAACCTTTTAAAACAGTTGTTGTTTAGTTGCTAAGTCACATCCGACTCTTTGCCACACCAGTCTCTTCTGTCCGTGGGATTTCCCAGGCAAGAATACTGGAATGAGTTGCCATTTCCTTCTCCAGGGGATCTTCCCAACCCAGGAATCGAGCCTGTGTTTCCTGCATTGGCAGGTGGATTCTCTATCATTGAGCTACCAGTGGGCACCTCATTAATCAGGTGCCTGGTTGCTGGAGATGTTACAGGATAGCATCCTGAATGATGTAGGAAGTCAGAATGGTAGCTTCTGAGGTTCTTCTAGTCTTGGTCTTTTAATGTTTCATGAGATCAGTGCTTCACATGGAACTTGCCTTAAGTAAAAAAAACAGTCATGTTTAGAAGCTCCATACAATTATCCTGTTTCTGGGAGATAGAGAAGCAATCTTCACTTTCAGGACATTTCCTTGAAGGTTTGAGGTGTTATGACAAGTCATGTAGCTCACGAATGCCATTGTGATACCCATCAATGATACCCAGTGTGTCCCCAACTTTTGCTTTCTGTCCTCTCATTCCTTTCCTTTTGAGGCCCCATCTGAAATTTGTCCAAAGTGAATGCTTTTTTCCTGTTCCCCACATGGATTTTTGTGAAAACTCCTTCACAAAAGAATAGAAAATAAGTAAATCCGATTCTTTGTCCTTAAGACTAAGGTACCTGAGCCATTGCTCATTTTTGTGCTTGGTTTAGGATCTGATCCAAGGTGATTTTAAAACTCTGTATTGTAGGAATTTAGTTCCTAATATGTCAACCCCATCCCGCAGAGTGTTCTATCAACACCCTTAACCCAGTTATCTGCAGGGACTTTGACCCCAGACGGGGAGTCCCAGATGGAAGTCACGACATTGCTTCAGGACAGACTATGAAAAATGCATGTAAGAAAGAAAAATGTGAATTATGTGTGAAACAAACAAAAGCACCAGGCAACATGGAATTCACGTCAACAAAAGCTTGCTGCAAGCTGTTGCTGTCTTCTAAGGGAGAAATCGACTTTGGCGCTCAAGGACCAGTAGCAGGGGAGGACTGTTTTGCACAAGAGCTGCAGAAACAAAAGAGATGACCTGTTTTGACTAATTGCTTCAAAATCTTTAGCTCTCCTTTCCCCTGGCATCCGCCTCCCCAGCCTTTGCTGTGCAGCTGGGGAAGTAACTGATTATTGAGCCCATCTGAGCCATGAGGATGGGAGGAACTGACATTTCTAATATTTTGACACCGTCAAGAGAAGAGAAAAAATAATCCAAAGGGTGGGGCCTCCAGCTGACCTTCTTGTTGACCATCAACCAACTCCATGGCTGGATGGCTTTCGTGAACAAGGGGATGGCAAAATTCTCAGGAGGATTCATGTGCTGGAATGTCTAGTTCAGATTCCAATTAAAATATTAAATCTGGTGATATTAAATGACATAGACTTCTGATGCCACCGACTGAAAATGTTATAAGTGCTACTTCCCAGCAAGCTGCAGAAACAAAATTATTCCCTCCCTAGAGATATTTCTAGGTAAGAGACAACCAATATGCATCTTTTTAAAGCAGATTATTTTCAGTTATTTAAAATGATTACCCAGTTCCTCTCTGGATCACTGCTGGAGACCCAGACATCCAAGCCCCACAGGCTTCCATGTCAAAACTAATAAAAAAACATTGTAATTATGTTCCAAGTGGGGATGCCCACAGCTCTAAGTTGGCTAATGGCCACCCTTGCTACCACCAGAACTGCCTTCCTAAGGTATTCCAGGAGAAAGGGTCCTGTGCAGTTCAACTGGCAGGTCTTTGGCGTAAATACATCTTCCTTTACAAGCCTGATGAGATTTTGTGGCCCACAAACCACACAGCCTCAACTCAAAGCCATGATCACCACATACTTTAGTGAATGTGGGAGGTACCACTTCTTGCTCTCACTTTTCCAAATGGCTCCCCGGGCTCATTGCAGCCTTTCAAAGAGAGTGAGGCAAGCAGTCTGCCAGGTCTGCTGAAATGAGGCACTTGAAAATAAAATTTGCCCCTGTGCATAGACAACATTTGATTGAATTCCATGTAATTCAATACATTGGGTGTCAATTATATACCAGGTTCTGTGGACCTGCAAGGAGCCTGGGCTCATTCACCTTTTTCTCATTCCTAAGTCTTGGTTTTTTTCATTGATTAAATTGTTCTAGATGATAATACCACCCCTATGGATTCCTATGAGCTTAAATAAAAATGTGTGTGTGGTACACCTAGCCTGTTGCCTGGCATATGATGGGCATACAGCGAATGCAATATCTCTTGTCCTCCTCCCCTTTCTCTACTTGATCAGAAGCATCAGTCCAGGAATCGCTCCAGGCAGGTGCAGAGTATCTGTAGACAGCCGCTCTGATGAAGATTTGGTTCTCTGGATCATATTGTTGCACTGAGGCTGCTGGGTTATACTGTCAACTTCACAGAGTCACAGGGGAATTAAATGAGATAATGTCTGAATGCTTACCACATCTTTATCAACTCATATATGTCATGCATATATGACTATTACTGAAACTGAAGCTCCAGTACTTTGGCCACCTGATGCGAAGAGCTGACTCATTGGAAAAGACCCTGATGCTGGGAAAGATTGAGGACATGAAGAGAAGGGGGCGACAGAGGATGAGATGGTTAGATAGCATTACCTACTCAATGGATATGAGTCTTAGCAAACTTTGGGAGATAGTGGAAGACAGAGAGGCCTGGTGTGCTATAGTCCATGGGGTCACAAATAGTCAGGCATGACTTGGTGACTAAACAACAGTCATAACAGTATGTTATGCACTGTTAGGTTTATTGTCTATCTATTTCTCTCTCTATCTTATGAAGAGAAGGGGGCGACAGAGGATGAGATGGTTAGATAGCATTACCTACTCAATGGATATGAGTCTTAGCAAACTTTGGGAGATAGTGGAAGACAGAGAGGCCTGGTGTGCTATAGTCCATGGGGTCACAAATAGTCAGGCATGACTTGGTGACTAAACAACAGTCATAACAGTATGTTATGCACTGTTAGGTTTATTGTCTATCTATTTCTCTCTCTATCTTGTCATTACTGTTTATTTTCTTTGCTTGAAACCTCTTGGATTCTGGAAATCCAGTTGCTCCCTCCACTTCTGTTGTGACCTCCTTGCTCCTTAAAGTTTGATTACTCTCTCATTTATTCTCCAAGCATTTAAGGACCACCTGCTAATAGCCACGTACTTTGCTAAGTCCATGGGTCACAAGGACAGGTTGGGTCACCAAAACGGGTGATAATAGGCAGAATCCCTGGCCTCTAACAACTTACATTTTATTGAGGAAGCCAGAGAAGCAAGCACAGCATTTCAATATTGTGTAACAGAGAGACAGAGGTCAACCTGGAGTGACCTGTTAGCCCTTGTGGGTCACGGGCCCTGCAGAGGGGCTGGTGGGAGGGTGGGCAGGGACCCTGGCAAGGACAGCTCAGCAACTGCATGATGAAAGATGAGTGTTCTCAGCTCTCACGACCTAAGAATTACTACTCACATCTGTGTCCTTGAAGCATTGCAGCCGTAAGCAGTGACCACAGAGCCAAATTCTGCCACCAGACCGCTTGAAAAGCAGCACAGTGAGTTGGAACTTTCAAGGGATTTTAATCCCCAGGGGCAGAATCAGAACCTTCTCTCTCCCCTTGACTCCAGAACAGCACTTCCCGAGCACTCGTGTCTGTGCCTATGTTCTCCAAAGACTTTTCTGTCGTAGGTCTCACCTGTCAGCCACACCATCCAGTGGTGTCCCCAGGGGGGCTTGAAGAAGGCCTAGCCAGCCAGGGCCTGGAAACACACCCAGAGACAAGGCTCACAGGGAGGCTAACAAGGAAAAGAGGCCAAGACCACCCACCTTCCTGATGTCTGTCTGCTGTTCTTACCTCCATTTGTAGAGACACAAAACGGCAGGGCTATGCCAAGGTGATAAGGGCAAGAAAGTTCAAGGAGCACTGGACAGGAAGTGAACATCAAAGATACAGAAAGTCCATGGTCCTCCATTTTTGGTATCTAATGTGGAAAAACAAATGCTCTGAAACAGGGGTGGCCAGCCTCCAGACCATAGACCTGTATTGGTCTATGGCCTGTTAGGAGTCTGACCACACAGCAGGAGATGAACGGCTGGAGAGAGAAGCTTCTGCTGTATATACAGCCACTCTAGCTGAAGGAGGGCTTCCCAGGTGGCTCAGAGGTAAAGAATCCGCCTGCCAATGCAGGAGATGCAGGTTCTATCCCTGGGTCGGGAGGATACCCTGGAGAAGGAAATGGTCACCCATTCCAGTATTCCTGCCTGGGGCATCCCCTGGACAGAGGAGCCTGGTGGGCTACAGTCCTTGGGGTCGCAAAGAGTCAGACACAACTGACCACACGTGTACTAGAAACAAGCTCAGGGTTCCCACTGCTTCTGCATTATGGTGTATTGTATAATCATTTCCTTATTTATCAAACACAATAATAACAGAAATAAAGTGCATAGTAAATATGCTTGAATTGTAAATGTGCTGAAACCAGGCCTCCCACCCCACACCAGCTATGGAGAAATTATCTTTCATAAAACCAGTACCCCTTGTGCCTAAAAGGTTGGGGACCACTGCTGTAAAACACCACGTTTGGCATCTTAGTTTAAACCTTGACAACTGGGCAAGAAATTTTCCTTATCATCCTGGCAACATTTTCCAGAACCTTGACTTAGAAGTTTTATGCCTCCATCCAGGCCTGTGGCTGAGCTGGGATCTGGGCACGCCCTGTGCTGTATTTTTCATGTCCATGTCCATCCCCTCCTATTGGGTCTTCCTCTGGTCCTAACTTCCTTGTTAATTTCCTGTCCCACTTTGCTCTCCCTCAGGAAGCCCTGAAATTTGCCCTAAATCTTATGAAAAGCCAAACATCTAGGTCACTTTTCAGGATACCCAAAGAAGCAAATATTAGCTTCTTTTATGAAGCACATACTCCATTTTTTCTTTTTTTAAAAGATTTTTTTTTTTAAGAGAAGTTTTAGGTTCACAGCAAAATTGAAATGTATGGAATTTTCCCGTATATCCCCCATCCCCATATAAGCACAGCCTCCCCCATCATCAGCATCACACCCAGAGTGGTCCATTTGTTACAATGGATAAACCTACATTGATGTGATCACCTGGGAAGCCCACAGCATAATCACCTAGGGTCCACAGACTACATTACAGTTCTGTCTATGGATCTGGACACACGTATATTGACGTGTATCTATCATTTTGATATTATGCATGCTTTTTTCACTGCTCTAAAAGTCCTCTGGGCTCTGCCTATTCATCCCTCCCCCTTAAGCCTTGGCGACCACTGATCTTTTCACTGTCTCCATAGTTTTACTTTTTCCAGAATGTCTTTATGTTGGGATCATAAGCATATGCAGCCTTTTCAGATCGGCTTTTTTCATTTGGTAATGTGCATTTTAGTTTTCTCTATGTCTTTCCATGGTACATTCAGCTTTTAAACTTTTTGTGCATACCATGTGAGATCCCAGGAAGTTGGTCTCTGCTCACTTGATGAGATCAGGGACTCTTGAGGTTATGAGAGCACACAGATCAGACCAGTAGGTCAATACATTTGGGGTGCATGGGTGGGGAGAGCTTGGCTCACACACCTCATTTTGCCAACTGAAAGAGCTCCTACTCCTACTCTACTCTGTGCTGAAACTGACCTCAAGAGAAGAAGAAATGCAATCAATTCCTTTTAGAGAAAATTATTGAGAAATTGAAATTAACTTCTTCAGAAGGGTCCTCCTTCCAGTATCCATTATTAATAGTAATAAACCTAGAAGTAATGGTAATACAAGTAGTACAAGCAATCAATTATAACATCAGTTAACCTGTATACTGTGCTATACAATTAATATAACTCTTTAACATCTAATTTCTCACTTGAACTCCTAACAGTGATGGTGTAGATGGCAGGGATGAGACCAACAAGTCCATTTTTCAGATGAGGAGGCTACGTTTCTCTGGGTCTATGGGATATAGTTCCCTTTCTGGGGAGCCAGGATCAAACTCAGGTTTTTAACACTAAATCCATTACTATTTCTCCAGTGCTCTTGCCTGGAGAATCCCAGGGATGGAGGAGCCTGCTGGGGTGCCGTCTATGGGGTTGCATAGAATCGGACATGACTGAAGTGACTTAGCAGCAGCAGCCATTACTATTTCTAGTGTGTAGTTGATCTGGCTCTCATTTAATGAGCAATTACTGTGCTGTAGCCCCTGGGCTGGGGCACAGGAGAGAGGATTTCTGAAGGGGACACAGAGACATACACAGATGCCTCAGGAGCAAAGTACACACGTGCAAGCCCAGCCGTGGGGCTCAGAGGCAGTGGTCATATCCACCTTGCAGTGGGTATCAGGGTAGGCTTCAAAGGAGAGGTGTCCTTGGATCTAGGCCCTGAGGATGGTCATAGTGGTCATTACCTGGCAGGATGTTTAGGCAAGCTTGTATCTGCAGGAAAATGTTTCATGTGCTAGCGTAAGATGGCAGAAGGTTTGGATGTTTGGTTGGATGAGAAGGAGGCCCGAGAGAGCTGCGGTCACAAGGTTCTCACCTGTGCCCCTTCTCAGCCTCCTTCTCAGGCTTGGCTTATTCTGTCTCTGGCTCAAGGTGGTTTGTGCTACAGATAAGGCATGTTTTCAGCATCAGAGGAGGTGGCTGTGAGCTCCATAGGGCTCTCAGAACAAGCCTCCAAGCTGGGTACCTTGGGAAGAAGCCATCCACCCATCCCTGAGCCTCGATGTGGTTCTCAGGATGAG
>SJYC01079746.1:0-19271 GCA_006408675.1 Madoqua kirkii
TCTACTTAAACAAAATGTGTTTGCTCACACACATAAAACCACAGGCCTCCTGGAAGCAAGCCCCCCATCTGGGCCCCCTCATTCTTGAATTTGTAATCAGGAGCATGTGATTGAAGGATTGAAGCCTATGCATTGCCCAGAGGGCCTCCATGTCCTTATTTCTTACATACTCGGGTCTGGGACACGGAGGGTTCTTAGGGCTTTCCCAGCGTGGACATCCGGTGTCCAGCAGAGAGAGGGGCAGTGTGACACCCTCCTGTTCTCACATGGGCATGCAGGATTATAGCACACACAGGGTCTCTGCCCAAGGAGGAGGGAGGCTGGGTCTTCTTTAGCTCTCAAAGGGTGCAGAAGGTACTTTGGAAAACGGCTTCATACCACCCTCAGGGTAACATCTGACCCGCGCCTTAGCATTCAAGTCCTCCAGGATTTGATGTCCGCTTTCACATTATCCCCCATCAACTGCATCATGTTTCCTACAAAGCCAGAACCTCCAAGGAAATAAGAGTTAAAAAAAGTGCCAAGGAGGCACACACCAGAACTCAAGAGTTACTAAAATACTTCTGGAAGGCTAGACAGTTGAAAGCGGTCCTGTATACAGAAAGAAGAAAGGTTCCAAGTCTTCTCTTTAGCAAGTGTCCTCTCAGGAAATTACTGAGAATGAGCAAGGCACTGGATGCCCCCCACCCCATTTTATGTTCTTCAGGTCCCGTAAGAACATGAAATGGGAAAACAAAGCAACATCCTCCTCCTTTCTTCCTTCTGTGGACCTGAGGAGGTGGCATCCTTCTACGGACCCTGTTGTCTCCCAAACCTGCCCTGCTGGTTGCAAGGCTTGTGGCTGGTCTGAGCCCCTCCCTTCCTCCCCTACCCCCAGTGGCTCCCACCAATGAGGAGAGTCAAGAAACTTTCCCACCTTGGATTCCCCATACTCTGATGCTCTGAAGACCATGTTCTGAGGGATTCTAGTCAATGTTTCTAATGTTAAGATCCTTCATTCTCACAGATGGTGCTTCTCAAATGGCACTAGTGGGAAAGAATTCACCTGCTAATGCAGGAGACATAGGGATGTGGGTTTGATTCCTGAGTTGGGAAGATCCCTTGGAGAAGGGGCATGGCAACCCACTCCAGTATTCTTGCCTGGAGAATCCCATTCACAGAGGAGCCTGGTGGGCTACAGTCCATGGGATCGAAGAGTGGGACATGATTGAAATGACTTAGCATGCGTGTTTGCATTCCCATAGATGGTGGGAAGGTGGGAGAGAACAGAGGAGAAATCAGAAAGGATCAGATAAGAGGAGGGGTTTAGCACCTGAAAGTCTTCCACACTTGCTTTAGACTAAGGAGAAATCCTCTGAAGGTGGGGTCAACATAGGACACAGGATAGGTGTCCCTGGTGTAGAGGAGGCCACCAGAGGGTTGTGAAGGGACATGTCTACATGTTTGCATCCCATTGTTTCTGGGACCACCCTTGACCGTGTGCTCTAGGTACAGCTAAAGGGTCATCTTTGTGAGCCAGCTAAATGACTTGTGTCTTTGTTAAAAACTCTAAGATTGGCCAGCAGTGACCTACTCTGTGACCCTAGAAAGTAGCCTGTAGGTTTCTAAGTTTCCTGCCTTTCTGTGAACTGGGAATTCCATTGCCCAGACTCCTCAGCAGCCTTGGGGATTAATGGAAGCCTTGTTCACAAATCTTGAAGAATCCATAAGGGTTTAGATCGATAATTAACAAGAAAGAGAAGGCATAAACATTTCAAAAATATATCAACTCCCAAATCTATAGCAGCCAATAAGTCTAAAAATTGAGTGGCCACAATTGCCCTCAGTGACAGGAAGCCCATGCACTTTGAAAAGTAATTCTTCAAAAAGCATAAATTACCACTTGGGGAAACCTTCCATGTATGCCATGGCTATGGATTTATTAAGTGAAAATGAAACTTTTAAATAAATATCTGGAACAGAAAATGTATTTCCCAATCTCATCGGACCACAGAGGCGAGACTTTTTAAAGTACTATGTAGGCTGGACTCTGAGAGGATAAAGCTGAGAACATGTCTGTAGAAGTCATTTTGCTGAGTCAGTCACCGCCCCCATACAACCTTGCTCTCCAACTCTTCAAGCACCTGATCTTAACCAAGAGCAATGAGGGCATAGAAGTCCCCAGGTTCTTTCCCAGCCCCTTAGGGAATCGGACACATTCTGAGGCATATAGTTTCCCTACAGAGATCTGGATCTGGAATCTCCTCTCAGGTGCTGAAGCCTCATACTTCACTTATTCACCTTCCTAAGCAAATGTTGGGGCTCGCCAGGTGGCTCAGTGGTAAAGAATCCACCTGCCAATGCAGGAGGTGCAAGAGACGTGGATTAGAGTCTTGGTTCAGGAAGATCCCCGGTGATAGGACATGGCAGCCCACTCCAGGATTCTTGCCTGGGAAATCCCACGGGCAGAGGAGCCTGGCAGACTACAGTCCGTGGGGTCACAAAAGAATCGGACATGACGGTACGTGCACACACAAAGGCAAATGTTCCTGCCAGCTGTCTTCCCTGGAAGGGCAGAACAGATCAGTGTCACTTTCTGCTCTTGGTTGGTTTTGTTGCGACTAAATTATCCTTGGAAGAGACCAGTGGAAAACAAAATATTGGGCTGGCCAGAGAGTTCATTTGGGTTTTTCCATAAGATGTTATAGAAAAATCTGAATGAACACCTTGGCCAACACAAATATAACACAGAAAGGATACCCTGAAAAACTAACCAGCCTCACAAATGCTTGATAGCATTTGCTGTAGTGTAGGCAGCAATACTCAGTGAGCACTGTCTGTCTCTCCAGCACACATTCCAGCCTTTCCGTTGTGGAACTTCCCTTCTCCAGGTTTGGGCTCTTGGTGACATTAAATCAATCATGGTCATCCCTTCTCTTGTTGCTAAAGAAGGGTCTGGGAACTCAGGTCTAAGCTACTCACAATGTGGCATTCCCTGCTGAATAAAAAAGATTGTAAATGGGCAGGAAGTTTACTTTCAAACACTGAGATATAAGATGATATTTTTTAGGATTTTGCATCACAATTCTCTTTGATCATAAGAAAAACCTCAGGATATGGTCTCACTCCTGCTCACAAGAATGAAGAAAGAGTCCTACTGGCAAGGATCCTGTGATAGCAAAAGGAACCGATGTTAGAATAAAGTGCAATCTACGGAAGGGAGAAGAGTGATGAAAAAGGAATCGGTCCTTGGTGACCTCCTAGAGGGACTGAGCTAATTTATTTTCCCATGGGAAGTTCAAGTTCTAATGGAGTCTTTTAAGAACCATGAGAACGGCGGTATCTCATAGATTGTTGACACTTCCTGCTTGTTCCTGGACAGAGGTGTTAGGGTTGGGAATAATGTCTATTGCACTACAAATCAACTTTTAACCTGGGAATGGAAATGAGAGGCCCAGAATCATTTTTCAAAAAAAGGTAATCTCCCCCAGGAAAATTCTATTTAAATTCCTGCCTAGAATCCTCCTTGAGTAGTCTCCTAGGAAATGCAAAACAATTTTGCATAAGCAGGAAACCAATCAAAAAACTTTTATAGTCCGGAAACTTTAATGTATTTTCAAAATTGTAAATCTTTTTTGGGTTATAGATCATGGTATAGCTTATTTTTCTAGCATCCTGTTCTTATAAGAATGGTGATAGCTGATTATTTCCTTGTTTGAAGTAGTTATCATAATACCAAAGACTGGAATACTTCATTGTGTCCATTTTCTTTACAACTGTCAAAGAAAACACATTCTGGGATTTTCAGAGTAATAGGTTATTCTGGACTTGTCCCAGCCAGTTCAAATCTTTTGAGAGGTGAAAATGCTCACAATGGACTAGGTTCTCAAGAAAGGAGACAAATATACAGTACTGGAAGAAAACCTTTGTGGTTGTCCCATGAAAACACCATTAGTACATCTGAGGGTAATGGTGCTCCTTTGCTAGCAACAGGCAACATTAGCACTAAGTTCTTTGTCATCTTTGCTTGGTCTTCCCTTGAGTTGCAGATCTTGTTTTCCCTCCCTCCCTCTAACATCACTGTCTGTTAGCAATCAGTTTTTCCTCTGACCATATCTGTAATACCTTTGGTTAAATCATGAATGGAAAACTCTGAAGCAAGCTGTGACTTTTATTTCAGTTTGTTGGACAGTCTGAAGCCCCTCTATATGAAAGATCCAGGGCTAGATACTCAAGCCCAAACTGAATTAGATGTGGTCTTTGTCCTCACAGTGTAGTAGGGCAGATATGTAAATTACATGTCTTGTATACTAGGACATAAGAATATACACTGAATCATCGGAGCACAGAAAGTAGTTAAACCAGTTGGGGTAGGCTTTTGGTACAATCTCACAAAGGATAAAGTGTTAAAGGAAAATGACATTGGTCAGGAAGAAAAATAGAACTTCCTGGGTGCTCGGGTGGTTGAGACTATGCCTTCCAATGCAGGGAGTGGGAGTTCCGCTGCTGGCTGGGAAACTAAGATCCTGCATGTTGCAGAGTGTGGCCAAACAGTAAACATACAAAAACTGAGTAAGTGTATCATCCAGAGTTCTGGGCATGCAGGACCTGTCTTAGACATTATTATTGAGTAAAAGTTCACCCTTAAATGTTATGACTTAATTGTTATGAAAACAACAATAATCATTTATTTTGAGAATGAATCTGCAAACTGGACAGGACTCAGCAGGCATGGTTCATCTCCGCTCCATATACCATCAGCTGGGGCAACTCAAGTAGGAGCTGGAGGATGCATTTCCAAGATGGTCCACTCACATGGATGACAGCTTGCTGGTAATGCTGGCTAAGAGCTCAACCAGGGCTTACCAGCTAGTATCCTCGGTTCCTTACTGTGGACTTCTCCACAGACTGCTTGGGCTTCCTCAAGGCATGGTGGCTGAGTTCCAAGCATGAGCATCCCCAGAGAACAAGGAGAAAGGACAGGACATTTTTATGACTTAGCCATACAAGTTTTGTAAGTTCTTCCACTGTACTTCACTGATCAAGGATGTCATTAGAACTCACCCATTTTCAAGGGAAGGGGATATAAACCCCACGACTACAAGATGGAAGAATTGTCTGTTTGTCAAATAGTAAAAATATGTGGATGGGAGATATTATTGTAGCTTCTTAAAACATATGTACAGTCTGTTATAAAGTCCCTGTCCTCAGCCCCATATTTTTAGACAGCTCTGCTCTGCTGCCATTCCTCACTCGTAGTCCTCAACTGCTTTGTTTCTGTGACATTAACATTTTTCATCATTTTTTGTTCTCTATCTTTGTATGTGAAATTTAATGATAACATCTTTTGTACTTCATACTTGAGTTTGTTTTTTCTCTTTTTTAATCCTTTTGGAAGAATACTTCAAAAATCCTCATAGTGAGGGCTGATGGATGTTAAGCTCTTCTATTTGTATATGTGTCATATGCACATATTTGTATATGTGTCTTTATTTTGTTCCTAAAAATTGTGAGCTATAAATAAAATTTTTGATTTTGGCCATTTTCCTGAAGCACTTTGAATATATTAACTCATCATTTTCTGCCTTCTACTGAGAAGTCTGTTTTAAGTCCTATTGTTAAAACTTTGTGGTAGCCTATCTTCTTTTATCAGTTATTTTTGTAATTTTTCTAGATCAAGTCAGTGTTTGTGTAATGCTTTGAAGATAAAGGTGAAGATAATAAGCAAATTCCTACTAGTGGAAATAATCTAATAATTAACTTGAATAATTATTCTCATCCAACCATAAGTCAACAGTAGGCCTATTCAACTACACTGAATTTCATAGACTGTGGTGTGTGCTTCAGCTGCATTAGGGCTCGTTGTGAGTGGTAATGTGGACCAAAGAACCATTTACAGCAAAGCCACTCTATTCGTTCATCAAGTCTCATATTGACTACCTCTCTCACACCTTGCAATCAAGTATTAATAGCATAGAATAGCGAATTCACTCCAAGTGACTGGAGGGAGGCCACGAAGGGGAGAGGGCAGTCGAGCTCCCAGTATTTCTGTCTCCATGATGTCAAGCAGTGTCTCCAATGAACCAGCTCATATCTTTGTGTTGAATTGACAGGTTGTTTTGACATGATTAGACACAACCAAACAAAGAATGAAAACAAATTGGTAGCTATGTTTCACAGTTCCTGATTGTAGGCGCAGAGTGATCAAACACACCTGCAAGAAATCCTGAGCTGCAGGCGTGGATCCTGGCTTTGTTCAAGGTCTCCACAACTCTCCTCTCCAGCTGAAGTACTGTCTCTTATACACATCTCTTTTATATATGTTCATTGATATCATAATTAAATTACTCTGCACTATTTCCCAGTCCACTAATTCCTCTTTTACTGTGTCTTATCTAGAAATTCTTAATTTTTTTCTCCTTTTAAACTGTATTTTCCAATTGCTGTTGTGTCCAAATTCTGCCAATTTTTGCTTTGTATTTTTTGTTCATTTTCATAGATATTCTTTATCTCTTTGATGTTCCTTACAAATTTATTCTGTAGTTTTTCTCAGAAAACCCTGTAAAATTAATTTCCTTTGAGAAAAAGCAGTTTTTCAATCTGTTAATAATTTTTAGCTGCCTTCCTTATCATAAGACTTGAGAGCATTTTCAAATTTAGTCTCATCACCTTCAAAGTTTATTTTCCTCATTTTTGTCTCTGTGTGTATCCTTCTTATTTTGTGTAGATTGTAGATGTCACTTTGTAGCACTTCTGTATATTCAGGCTGGCCCACATCCTCTCCAGTGGCAGTTTTTTGGAAATGTCAAATTCTGTTACTAAGCCAGCAGGTAGCTTGGTTCTACTTCTGATCTTTCTGCTCTCCTGCACCCCTATGACCACAATCTCCCACAAGCAAAAGCTCTAGTTAGAACCAACAGTAGCTTCTTTTGGCCTTGCATCATGGTTGGGAATTTCCCCTATAGCATTTTAATTCGGATGCTGAATCTAGCTTTAATCTCCCAGTTTGCAGGGAGGGCTTCAGTCCATCCTGCCCCACGAGAGCTGGGTTATCGGCTACCACTGCTTTGGTTTGGAGCATGACCCAGAAGCCTTGTGGCTTCGGCTCTATTCACTGCTTTGCATTTAAGTTCTGTTTCATTCCATGATGATATCTGTTATGATTTTCAGCTCAACTCTGTCTTTTGGATTTCTTTTTATATTTAATTCATCATTGGTATATGTTGAAAGCTGACAAAGTGTACTAGACACAAACTTAATCTGTCGTCTTTACCAGAACTCTTCGTCTTATTTTATAAATGGAAAACTAAGGCCCGAAAGTGGAAGTGCCTTGTCTAAGGCCTTAGAGGGAGCTTATGCCAGAGCCCAAGCAGATTCTTCGGTCTCCAGACTCTAAGCCTTGGCTGTTTTCACTGTCCCTGGGTGCTTATAAACTGAACAGAAGGGCAGGTCTCAGCATTGAGGTGCTTCCTGCCTTCTTGCAGGTATGAATCAGGAGGCAGAGGCAGCTGCTGGGGAGAATCACCTGATGTTTCCTGATAAAGTAAGAAGATGTTTAACAGATTTCATCACTACCAAAGTCATGTCTGATTCAAAATCCTTTCTTTCAGCAAGCTGTCACAGTCAGAGTGAAACACCTCACCCCACAATGTATGGGGCTACATGCAGCCAGTGACCTTTGCATTCACCACAACAATCGAAGCTGTAGAACCATTACCCTTTGGAGGTAGGCACCTACGTTATAGAGAAGAGAAAAATTGATTTTCAGTTCGAAATAGGCAAATATTCCATTGTATGTTGTATAAATAAATATAACAAGATTGTCAGTTGACAAGCATCACTCAGAAGGAAAAAAGAAATGTTCCATGTAGTATGTGTATGTGCGAGAAAACTATTTTTTTTAACAATTTTTCATTGTTAAGAATTCTCACTTGATCAGACACTCATTACTTACAATACTGCATAGTGTACAATTAAAGGCTATCAAGCTAAACTATTTCATTGCTTAAAGTCTATGGAGTTAAAATTATAAAGCAAATTGTTGATTGAAATAAATCAAAATTTGAAAAACTGAAATGTGAAGGTAGTTATTTTTCTTCCTTTCAATTACTCAAGTAACTAAAAATACTTATTCTCTGTGGCCATGGTAAACACACTGCAGGCTGAAAATGATGTTAGATTTTCTTCATGTTCCAGCTGGATTCCCTTGAAGCAATAAGTCCTTTTTTCATTTCTGCATCTATGTGGCTTGTTCTATGTCCCTGTGACCACTTTTGCCCTAATCTCTATAATTCAAAGTTCCAAATGAAAAAAAATCCACCCAGCAAGCTACTTTCACTTGCCCAAAATGTGCATTGGAAGATTATTTGTTAAGTCTGTTCGTACGACCCTTCAGCATCTCTCACCACCCAACAGCGGTCTAACTGGGTATTCAGTAGACTGAATGCCGGAAGGAAGATGGTTGCAGATAAAGGGCAGCCACAGTCTCAAAGATTGTCATTACTGATCATACCTACAGGAAAAAGGTATTTCCCTTGCTATATTCTAACATTAACACATGTAGCAATTGCCAATATAAATAGGCCAACCAGAGGGTGTTTAAAGGATCAAGTCAGTGTTTGTGTAATGCTTTGAAGATAAAGGTGAAGATAATAAGCAAATTCCTACTAGTGGAAATAATCTAATAATTAACTTGAATAATTATTCTCATCCAACCATAAGTCAACAGTAGGCCTATTCAACTACACTGAATTTCATAGACTGTGGTGTGTGCTTCAGCTGCATTAGGGCTCGTTGTGAGTGGTAATGTGGACCAAAGAACCATTTACAGCAAAGCCACTCTATTCGTTCATCAAGTCTCATATTGACTACCTCTCTCACACCTTGCAATCAAGTATTAATAGCATAGAATAGCGAATTCACTCCAAGTGACTGGAGGGAGGCCACGAAGGGGAGAGGGCAGTCGAGCTCCCAGTATTTCTGTCTCCATGATGTCAAGCAGTGTCTCCAATGAACCAGCTCATATCTTTGTGTTGAATTGACAGGTTGTTTTGACATGATTAGACACAACCAAACAAAGAATGAAAACAAATTGGTAGCTATGTTTCACAGTTCCTGATTGTAGGCGCAGAGTGATCAAACACACCTGCAAGAAATCCTGAGCTGCAGGCATGGATCCTGGCTTTGTTCAAGGTCTCCACAACTCTCCTCTCCAGCTGAAGTAACCATGGGACATATCCTAGTGTTGCCAGATCACAGAAGGAGGCTTATCTCTTACGCTTCCTCTCAGAAATAATTGTTCAGCTATAGCTGGGATGCTCTACCACCATCAAGCTGGAACAACAGAATGATAGGGGAGTTTCATGTTCTAGCATTGTTGTCGTTCATCCGACTCTTTGTGACCCCATGGACTGCAGCACACTAGGCTGCCCTGTCTTTCATTGTCTCTCAGAGTTTGCTCAAACTTCTGTCCACTGAGCTAGTGATGCTATCTAACCATCTCATAGTCTGCCACCCTCTTCTTCTTTTGTCTTCAATCTTTCCCAGCATTAGGATCTTTTCCAATGAGTCAGCTCTTCGCATCAGGTGGCCAAAACATTGGAACTTCAGCTTTAGCATCAGTCCTTCCAATGAATATTCAGGACTGATCTCCTTTAGGATGGACTGGTTGGATCTCTTTGTAGTCCAAGGGACTCTCAAGAGTCTCCTCCAACACTACAGTTCAAAAGCATCAATTCTTCAGCACTCAGCTGTCTTTACAGTCCAACTCTCACATCCATACATGACTACTGGAAAAGCGACAGCTTTGACTAGACAGAACTTTGTTGGCAAAGTAATGTTTCTGCTTTTTAATATGCTGTCTAGGTTGGTCATAGCTTTTCTTCCAGGGAGCAAGCATCTTTAATTTCATGGCTGCAGTCACCGACACAGTGATTTTGGAGCCCAAGAAAATAAAGTCACTTCACGGCAAATTCGTGGGGAAACAATAGAAACAGTGACAGACTTTATGTTCTAGCATGGAACATACTAGAGCTTAGAGATTGGTAGGTAGGAAAAGATGATCAGATAGGAGGATTGATGATATACATTCAATCTAGTTTCCACATCTCAGAGCTTGCAAACCTTGAAGCTTAAAGATCAAATAGAATTGGGTGGCAGACAAAGAAGTACAACCTCACATAACAGGGAATACATTCTGAGAACTTGGTGCTATAGAGATGAGTCCAAAAGAGTTTTGAATCAATTCAGAGATGATACATTGATTGCATGTTAAGATGAAAGCTTTTATTTTCAGGGATCTAGCCTTAATTCAGTTTTCCTCCAGATGGACTTCTTGGGGTCCCAATTAGAGAAAGGATCCAGGGTGAAAGGATTCTTGTCCTGGTGGTAAGCATCTCTTCTCTGATGTGGCAGGGAAATTCAGCTTTGTCCTGTGCCACCGCTGTCCAAGGAACAAGATCCTCTCTGCTTTCAACTATCCTGGGACACTCTTAGCGATGCCAGAGTTTCATTCATTTCTTTATTCACTCCTTCCTTGTTTCTATCTTTCATTTATCTGCTATTTCAATTAATTATATTTTAGGCTTCTCAGTAATCTATATGATTTTCTTTGATTTGTTTTATAAAGTTTGCTCTTATTTCTATTATTTGCAACACTATCTCTTGGTTTATTAATACTATTTTATTAATTTTCAATCTTTGCTTTTTCTGATGTATAAATGTAAAACCTTAAATTTTCCTCTGAGAACTTCTTAGATGCCAGATATTCAATAGAAGCCATCATATAACTCTACATACAACCATAACTACAATGGTGGTATGTGTAGAAATATATTGCTTTATTGTGATTCAGCCTTAAAAATTTAAATTTCTAACTTCATATTTTCAGCAATATTGTGCTTTCAATTTGCCATGTTTGTTTTCTTTTCTCGACTTCCTCCTTTTCTAATTTTATTTCATAGGTTATTTTATTTTTCTATTTATTCCTCTAGCATGTTGAAAAGTATACATTTATTCTTTTAGCAACTACTCTAATTTTTCTTTTACCATTCATGCTTTAGTTAACATAGTCCAAGTCTACTCAATATCCTTCTCTTCTGAGTATCTTTCTTGTTATCAGTATTTAGTAATTCAATCTATTTTGATTTTGAATTATTCTCCAAATATGTTATTATTTTGGGTATTTTTAGCAGTTAATACTAATTTAAATTTATCAAAATTGCTTGCCCTTTCTCCTCCGCTGATTTTATGCCAGCTGTGTTAAATATAGTGAAAGTGAAAGTGTTAGTCACTCAGTCGTGTCAAACTCTTTGCAACCCCATGAACTGTTGCCCTCCAGGCTCTTCTGTCCATGGGTTTCGCCAGGCAAGAATATTGGAGTGGGTTGCCGTCCTCTTCTGCAGGGGATCTTCCTGACCCAGGGATCGAACCCCAGTCTCCTGCATTGCAGGCAGATTACCATCTGAGCCACCATATTGAATCAAATAAAGTTACAAGGTTGATTTCTGGAGGCGTGTGCAGATTTTTACACTTGTATGTGCTATTCCTTTCAAACCCACTTCTATCTCACATAATGCAGTGTGGCAAGTTAGCTTACAAAACAGTATGTGTTTGTCTTATATCTGCTCAATCAGTGTCAAACCTCAAAAATCCCAAATAACCTGGAAAAAAATCCATCAGAATTATATTTCAGTTAGGAAAGAAATATAGTTCTGTTACCTTTTAAGTCTCCATGCCCCCTTCTTTTGCTCCTAGTGTGGCATCAAATGTCTGCCAGAAGATGCCTTAGGATTTATCAGAATTAAGAATAATTATGTGAGATTTGGACTGTGAAGAAAGCTGAGTGCTGAAGAATTGATGCTTTTGAATTGTGGTGTTGGAGAAGACTCTTGAGAGTCCTTTGGGCTGCAAGGAGATCCAACCAGTCCATATTAAAGGAGATCAGTCCTGGGTGTTCATTGGAAGGACTGATGCTGAAGCTGAAACTCCAATACTTTGGCCTCCTCATGCGAAGAGTTGACTAATTGGAAAAAACCCTGATGCTGGGAGGGACTGGGGACAGGAGGAGAAGGGGACGACAGAGGTTGAGATGGCTGGATGGCATCACTGACTCAATGGATGTGAGTCTGAGTGAACTCTGGGAGTTGGTGATGGACAGGGCCTGGTGTGTTGCGATTCATGGGGTCGTAAAGAGTTGGACACGACTGAGCGACTGAACTGAACTGATATGCAAATACTATACATTGAGTGAACTTGCTGCTTCTAACTTGTTTGAAGCTTCTTGTTGGTTTTTCACTTTTCAGGATCAGATTTGATGTGTGTTATAAGCTGCCAATGAATTTGAGATTTTTAATATTTTTCACATTCAAACCTAACAAATCAGCCATTTTAATTATTTGTTTTTTTCTTTTTTGTCATTAGGCCTCTCTGTTTCCCTCAATACTGGGCAGTTCTTTTGACACGCTATGCCTCAGATATGTTTGTGCCTCTACTCTGAGGAAAAGAGAATCATTCTGAAGTTTTATTTTTACAACAGTGCGTTTTACTGACACTCTGATATCTAAATAATTTGGAAGATGTGGCCTTATAATTCAATTCATCTCAAAATCTTATTATATATGTTAATATCTAGGATTATGTGTTTAATACTAGCTATATATGCAGATTTTAACACAAAGAACACTTTACTGCAAAATGTTCTAGAAATTTATGATGATCTGAGCATATATGGTCATGTGACAATATTTCTGTTGGACATCAGGCAAGATATCTGGTTTAAGTTTTTAATGTTTCATTCATGTTGCCATTTTTTTGTATAATTGCTAAAGTTATATAATGAATACTCTGGATGCTCTTTATTTACATTCTTTTACAAGTGGTTGACCAGTTTTCCAAGCACCACTTGTTAAAGAGATTGTCTTGAAAAGACTATTTAATTTTTCTTCAGTTCATCAAACAGACCAGTACTCCTAGGCTGGTCATTCTGACGTTTCTTTGTGTTGTGTATTCTTACACTTTTTGTGTGCTAAGGAAATTTTACACACTATTATTTTCTGAATGAGCCATTATCCTAGGGATCATGGAGTAATAGAAATAAAGATGAGTCAGAAAGCAAATGCATCTGTCCTTTGGATGGAGGGGTAAGATCAAGAGCCTTCAGGAAAATTAGGGAGTTGGTTATGACCCAGAGAGAAAGTTTCAGGAGGAGGCTACATTAGTCAAACAGCAGGAGACCCTTGCTTCCATTGGGCCTATATGTAGAGCTAAAGGCACTTCTTTGCTTCCACAGTAACAAGAGGCAGGGATGGGAGAACAAGAGCATGGACATCCACACATCTATAACTACTGTTTACAAAGCACGTGGTGTGTCCCAGGCCCCTTGTTCAAGCCTAGTGTTTTTAATATTCCCACCACTCTAGGAGGTGGGTATTGCTGTCACTCATGCTCTGTAGATGAAGAAACTGAAGCTTAGAGAAATTGTCAGTGCATCAATTTCACATCTCCACAATAGCAGCGGTGAGGTTTGGTTTTTATGTGGTTAGAAAGACCTTAATTCTTATGATGTATATCTAAGAGATTATTATTATTGAGCTAAATTCTTGGAGTTGGAACTCCTCAATGCCTTTTGACCTTTATAAGGCAAAGGCTTTCTTCAGGGAGCAAAAAGCAATGTTTTAGTCTTTGAGAGCCTCTGCTTGCCTTCAGCTGAGAGTACCCAGACAATAAACTGAGCGTCCTTCAGGTGAACCTTGGCTTTAAAATTTAGAGATGTGTGCAATAGTGAGAAAGCCATGGATTTTTAAAAATCAGCAGTTTTGAAAGGGAAAAGAAAGTTTATAAAGATAACTCTATTAAAGACATCAAAATGTCTCTTGCTTATGGTTAAAAAACTTATAGTATGCCAGAACACTATAATATTACAAATGACTCTCAGTAGTCATCCACTTTCTTTTTTTATATTATGCCTGGGGATTTAATATTTGATCATTTTCCTTTTAATGGCCTTAAATAAATGTTAGGATTGAGAGCCACAATACCTGAAGATGTAAAATTTAAAAAGAGAGAGAAGTAAGTTTAGGGTCTAGAGATTTTTTCCTTTGTTTCCCCTGCATTCTGCATCATCTAAGTCAATCTGGCAGGAAAGGAATTTATAGTTGAGAATGAGGAATACTGTCAAGAAAGTAAATGTGCCTGTGAATCCAATTTGGAAAATGAAAAGTACAAAAGAAGAGAGGTTTCCAAAGGGAATCCCCTCTCCAGAGTGCGTATTTGTAAATAACTCTATTAAAGACATCAAAATGTCTCTTGCTTATGGTTAAAAAACTTATAGTATGCCAGAACACTATAATATTACAAATGACTCTCAGTAGTCATCCACTTTCTTTTTTTATATTATGCCTGGGGATTTAATATTTGATCATTTTCCTTTTAATGGCCTTAAATAAATGTTAGGATTGAGAGCCACAATACCTGAAGATGTAAAATTTAAAAAGAGAGAGAAGTAAGTTTAGGGTCTAGAGATTTTTTCCTTTGTTTCCCCTGCATTCTGCATCATCTAAGTCAATCTGGCAGGAAAGGAATTTATAGTTGAGAATGAGGAATACTGTCAAGAAAGTAAATGTGCCTGTGAATCCAATTTGGAAAATGAAAAGTACAAAAGAAGAGAGGTTTCCAAAGGGAATCCCCTCTCCAGAGTGCGTATTTGTAAGTCAGGAGAGTTTTGGCGTCAGTTTTATCCAGCACACACTTATTGAGCTGACAGAGATATCTTCTTCAAAGATAATCATGTGTAAATCTTTGGGTGGTGGAAGAAGCATTATGGGTCATATTTTCTATTCCCCTTTCCTTTCTTGAAATTCTTATCATCAGTCACCTCCAATAACTAGATTGTTGAGTCTCAAAATCCTCCAGGTGATTCTGATGGATGGTCTTTGAACCATATTTTGAAGACACTGAAATCAAATCACATCATTTTGATTCCCCAAGTTCCTCCTTAGTCTCAGAGCAGCAGTTATAATTTTATTTGCCCATCTAAGAAAAGTCTGTGCTCAGCAGAGTGACTTCTGCCAGGTGGCTTGGAGAGGTGTCGCTTTCCTTCATATGGGGAGTCATGAGGAGTGATTTGGGACTGTCACTAAGACTATTATTAGAGGTTGGAAGCTGTCAGAATATTTTTAAAAGTCTCTGCAACCCCAAGAATATAGGGATATGTCCTTTCTTACTGGTCTGAGAACTCAACAAACCAAGGTAGAGACAAGATCCTGTGTCCCTATTGGGAGCACAGGAG
This sequence comes from Madoqua kirkii, assembly GCA_006408675.1. NCBI lineage: Eukaryota > Metazoa > Chordata > Mammalia > Artiodactyla > Bovidae > Madoqua > Madoqua kirkii. Next base: position 15,266 of record SJYC01079746.1, read on the forward strand.
ACAAGAATTGAGTGAGCAGATGGCAGCAGGCCTAAAACCAGAACTGGGAAAAACCAGTTGCAACACAGTATAAATTATTATTAGGCTCTCATTATAACTGCACAGCTTTGAGTAGGCCCAATAGCTATTTGAAAAGGACTGCTCCTTCATGTATTTCTGTCTGCTCCAAATTTAAATGAATGTTCCCTATATAAATTGTAGGAATTTTTTCAATAAATCATAGTTACTCACCTGGCACGTTCTGCATATATGAGCAAATGCATGACTAAAGTTGCATTTTCTTACATTAAACATATATTAATCAAGACTTTACTCTGTGCCAGGTGCTACATTAGGCAAGTTTGTTTGTGTCATTTCACTTATTACTGATAGAAGTGCTAGGAGGTGTGTACTCTTTTTATCACTGTTTTACAGATGAGGGAGAATCAGAATCAGAGAAGTTATCTATGTGTTCACATTCACACAGCTGCTAATTGAGGGAGCTGAGGGCTGGCATTCAGGCCTTTATAGTTGCCTCCATTATAGACCTGAGAGACTGGGGGCTCTTGGACAACAGATTCTGTACCAGGTGGTCAGCTCTCAATTCCAGGACCCAGCCTACTTCTCTAGACATTCAGTAACCAGAGGCTTTGACCAGGCAGAGTGTTGGGCTGTCGATTAATTTATCAGGCTTGATTCCTCCCATCTGAATATGTGGAAGGCTTACATAAGGACTAAGCTCTGGATTATTGTCCTACCCTCCAACCCTCTCCCCACATCCTCATAAACTGGGTGTACTACCCTCATACCCCACTACAAGCATCAGCATCCTCCACTTTGATATGGTGAGCTTTCCTGGGGAGCCTTAGATAATCAGAAAACACCAGCACTGCCTATTTAACGTCATTCCAATACATTAAAGCATAACCCCTTACCCGTCATTCATTCATTGCGGTGGCCATGCTTCTCCTGGGGGAATCATGTAATTAGGAAGGCTGCTACAGGGCTTCCTCAGAGTGGATTCTGTCAACCACCTGTGTAAATCCCATTAGGGCACTTTATCAAAGTGCAAGTTCCTGGGCCTCACCCACAAAGATTTTGATTCAACAGGTCAGGGGTGAGATGCAGGAATTATTTTAAAATAAGTGCCCCAGGGGCTTCTTATTCAGACATTTTGATATTGCATCTTGAGAAACACAGGTACTTACAGATACATTCACCATAAACATGGCTTCTGACCTTTTCATAAATGTTCACATTAAAAAATATAACTTTAATCCATTTTGAGTTTATTTTTGTGTGTGGTGTTAGAAAGTGGTCCAGTTCTATTCTTTTACAAGTGGTTGACCAGCTTTTCCAGCACCACCTGTTAAAGAAACTGTCTTTACTCCATTGTATGTTCTTGCCTCCTTTGTCGAAGATAAGGTGTCCGTATGTGTGTGGGTTTATCTCAGAGCTTTCTATTTTGTTCCATTGATCTATATTTCTGTCTTTGTGCCAGTACCATACTGTCTTAATGACTGTGGCTTTGTAGTAAAGCCTGAAGTCAGGCAAGTTGATTCCTCCAGTACCATTCTTCTTTCTCAAGATTGCCTTTGCTATTCGCGGTTTTTTGTATTTCCATACAAATCTTGAGATTATTTGTTCTAGTTCTGTGAAAAATACTGTTGGTAGCTTGATGGGGATTGCATTGAATCTGTAAATTGCTTTGGGTAGTATACTCATTTTCACTATATTGACTCTTCCGATCCATGAACATGGAATATTTCTCCTGGATGTTAACTCTTTATCAGTTATATTATTTGTAAATATTTTCTCCTTGTCAGTAGTTTGTCTTTATATTTTGTCGATGATTTCCTTTTGTGTGAAACTCTTAAGTTTAATTATATCCCATTTCTTTTTTTGCTTTTATTTCCTTTATAAGAAAGTTCAAAAAAATATTGCTATGGTTTATATCAAAAAGTGTTCCTTGCTGGTGTTTCCTTCTAGGAATTTTATGGTTTCTCGTCTTGCATTTAGGTCTTTAATCCAGTTTGAGTTTATTTTTGTTTATGGCATGAGAAAATATTCTAATTTCGTTTTTTTCCCCCTAACATGTAGCTCTCTAGTTTTCCCAGCACCATTATTGGAGTGAATGTATTTTCTCCATTGTATATTATTTTCTTCTTTGTCATCAATTAACTGATCATAACTGCATGGATTTATTTCTGAGCTATCATATTCCATTGAACTACGTATCTATTTTTTTGTGTTAGTATCATATTGTTTTGATGACTGTAGCTTTGCAGTATAGTCTGAATTCAGGGAGCATTGTACCTTCATCTCTGTTCTTTTTTTATAAAGATTATTTAGGCTATTTAGTGTCTTTTGTGTTGCCAGTCAATCAGTTCAGTCCCTCAGTCATGTCCAACACTTTGAACCACTACTATTCAATATAGTTCTGGAAGTTTTGGCCACAGCAATCAGAGCAGAAAAAGAAATAAAAAGAATCCAAATTGGAAAAGAAGAAGTAAAACTTTCACTGTTTGCAGATGACATGATCCTCTACATAGAAAATCCTAAAGACTCGACCAGAAAACTACTAGAGCTAATCAATGAATATAGTAAAGTGGCAGGATATAAAATCAACACCCAGAAATCCCTTGCATTCCTATACACTAATAATGAGAAAATAGAAAAAGAAATTAAGGAAACAATTCCATTCACCATTGCAACGAAAAGAATAAAGTACCTCGGAGTACACCTACCTAAAGAAACTAAGAACAAGTTTGTATTCTTTTATGGCCACTTTTGACTTTGTGTGTGTGTTAGTCACTCAGTCGCGCCTGACTCTTTGCAACCCCATGGACTGCAATACACCAGGTTCCTCTGTCCATGAGATTTTCCAGGCAAGGATACTGGAGTGGGTTGCCATTTCCTTCTCCAGAGGATCTTCCCAACCCAGGGATCGAAGCCGGGTCTCCTGCACTGCAGGCAGATTCTTTACCGACTGAGCTACAAAGGAAGCCCAACTTTTGACTTTAGATTCTGCTTAATAATATCTTCAACAATGCAATTTTATTATGAAAAATTTACAGATAGCTATATGAAGCCAAAGAAGAGCTTTCTGTTTTACAGAGGAGCCCAAATTAGGCTTACACGGGGCCCAAATTAACTTGTCACACTGCTGCTGGGACCTGTGTACAATTGAGAAGGACGGGGAAAGAGATTAGAGGCAATGAACGCTTTTCCTTTGCTCAATATCATTGATCAAATAATCTGTCTGTGACCATATAACAGGCTTGAGAAAATAGTGTAGTTTTATTAGTGGTAACTTTCCAAAATCAATAACTCTTCTAATGAATATAAAAGCCTGGGTGCCTTGTGGTCCAAATGCACGCAGTTGGATTGCTGGTTGTAATCAACCACTAGCATTAGCGTTCTGATGTGATAAAATAAGTGTTTAGTAATTTAGTCCTCAACTGCTTCTGGCATTTCAACTCTTGGTTGGCATATAAAGTAGGAATTTCTCTGTAGTAAAAAGTAACTTATTGACTTTTTGTATCACCTGCAATGAACAGGCTATTGGCCTTGCAAGTTTTTCCATGCAAACATTACTGGACAGAGAAGTAGGCTCACACCAACATTGGAAAATTGAAATTCCATCCAGATCAATAGGTGTTTTATTCAATTGGGTGCTGGAATGGAAATAATCATCCCATTTTCTAAAAATCACACCTAATTTCAATTTTCATAGTATACATTTATTCTGTATAATCAAGTATAACTGCTGTTCTTATTTTTCTGAGTGGACAAATGTATTCTGGAGACGTGTACTAAGCAGGTAACTATTCTGGAAGTGGCAGGGGAAGAGCATGCCAAGACTTAACAATGAAAGTCCGATAAATGTCTACCTGGGGACATCCCTGGCAGTCCAGTGGCTAAGACTCTGACTCCCAAATCAGGAGGCACAGGTTTGATCCCTGGTCAGGAAACTAAGATCCCACATGCTACATTGCGGGGGGGGGGGGGGGGGGGAAAAAAAAAA
>SJYC01079748.1:0-107102 GCA_006408675.1 Madoqua kirkii
TAGTGGCCACAGGACTGGAAAACGCCAGTTTTCATTCCAATCCAGAAGAAGAGTAATGCCAAAGAATGTTCAGATTACTGCACAATTGCACTCATTTCACATGCTAGAAGGTTAATGCTCAATATCCTTCAAGCTAGGCTTCAACAGATGTGAACTAAGAACTTTCAGATGTTCAAGCTGGTTTTAGAAAAGGCAGAGGGACCAGAGATCAAACTGCCAATATCCACTGGGTCACAGAAAAAGCAAGAGAACTCCAGAAAAACATCTACTCCTGCTTCACTGACTATGTTAAAGACTTTGACTGTGTAGATCACGACACACTATGGAAAATTCTTAAGTATACAGGAATACCAGACCACTTTACCTGCCTCCCGAGAAACCAGGACAAGAAGCAACAGTTAGAACCAGACATGGAACAATGGACTGGTTCAAAATTGGGAAAGGAGTATGTCAAGGCTGCATATTGTCACCCTGCTTATTTAAATTATATGCAGAGTACATCATGGGAAATGCCAGGCTGGATGAAACTCAGCTGGAATCAAGATTGCCGGGAGAAATATCAACAATCTCAGATATGCAGATGACACCAACCCATATGGCAGAAAGCAAAGAGGAACTGAAGAGCCTCTTGATGAAGGTGAAAGAGGAGAGTGAAAAAGCTGGCTTAAAACTCAACATTCAGAAAACTAAGATCATGGCATCCAGTCCCATTGCTTCACCGCAAATAGATGGGAAAACAATGGAAATAGTGACAGACTTTATTTTCTTGGGCTCCAATTTCACTGTGGACGGTGACTGCAGCCACGAAATTAAAAGATACTTGCTCCTTGGAAAAAAGCTATGACAAAACTTGACAGCATATTAAAAAACAGAGACATCACTTGGCTGACAAAGGTCTGTATAGTCAAAGCTATGGTTTTTCCAGTAGTCGTGTACAGATGTGAGAATTGGACCATAAAGAGGGCTGAGCGCCGAAGAACTGATGCTTTTGAACTGTGGTGCTGGAGAAGACTCTGGAGAATCCCTTGAACAGCAAGGAGATTAAACCAGTCAATCCTAAAGGAAATCAGCCTTGAATATTAATTTGAAAGACTGATGCTGAAGCTGAAGTTCCAATATTTTGGCCACTTGATGCAAAGAAGGACTCATTGGAAAAGACCTTGATGCTGGGAAAGATTGAAGGCAGGAGGAGAAAAGGAAGACAGAGGATGAGATGGTTGGATGGCATCACTGATTCCGAGGACAAGAGTTTGAGCAAACTCCAGGAGATGGTGAAGGACAGGGAAACCTGGTGTGCTGCAGTCCATAGGATTGCAAAGAGTTGGACAGGACTGAGTGACTGGACAACAACTAAGGCACTGAACCCATGCACCTGGAGTCTGTGCTCTGCAGCAAGAAGCCTGTACACCACAACTGGAGAGGAGCCCACACACAGCAACGAAGACCCAAGGCAACCAAAAAAAAATTTTTTTTAATAAACAGATTAATTAATTTAAAAATTTTGCCTAAAATAAGAAATGATGATATTAACATAACAGTATTATTTCTTTTTTTCTTTATAATACAATGAGCATCCATGTACTTTAAACTTTTTAAAATTAATTAATGCATTTGACTGTGCTAGGTCTTAGCTGGGGCATGCCAGATATTCTATCTTCCTTGTGGTGTGCTGGATCTTTAGTTGCAGCCTGCAGACTCTTAGCTGTGGCTTGTGGGATCTAGTTTCCCAACCCGGGATTGAACCCAGGCCCTCTGCATGGGGAGTTAGCCACTAGACCACCAGGGAAGTCCCTCCAGGATTGTTTCTAGGTAACAGAAAATTCAGGTGGGATTGGTGATTGAACTAGAAAGGAAATTAACGTTGCCCAGAGATGGAAGCAGTGACTAGGGGAACCTGGTTTCTAATATTTTGTGGACAGAATGAGCGTGTCCACAAAAGTATGGTGATGGTTGCCTCCTGCTGTCAGGGTGTTGTGATCACCGTCACTCAGAAGTTTAAATATGGGTTGTATTGGGCTTCCCTCATAGCTCAGTTGGTAAAGAGTCTGCCTGCAATGCAGGGGATCCAGGTTTGATTTCTGGGTCGGGAAGATCCCCTGCAGAAGGAAATGGCAATTCACTCCAGTATTCTTGCCTGGGAAATCCCATGGATAGAGGAGACTGGCAGGCTACAGTCCATGAAGTCACAAGAGAAGGACGTGACTTAGCAACTAAATCAATCAATCATGGATGCTGAGGAGCAAAGAGGTGGGCTAGGCTGGGTCACGTGCATTGTCTCCTATTGCTTATCTAGACCATCATCTCCACTGCAGGGTCTGGAAATCCAAAAACCGTAGTCCCTGACTCTCCTGCCTTTCTACCTGTGAGGTTCTGGTGATGACGGGAGGCAATGGAAGGAGACTGGAAGGGGAAGATGGGAAAAGCCTTTTGGTGGGGGTGGGGTGGGTAGGCGGCTACTGGGAGCAGCTCTCCAGGGAGCAATGGTGGTGGTTCTTGTAACTCTTGCTCTTTGCTTCCTCCAGGCATAAATCTGTAAGTAGCTTTAACCTCCACTTTGTTCCTATAGCAATCCCTTTATCACTAATGCTTTGTGTTCAAGCCTCTCTGTTTAAAATATTTCCAGTGGTTTCCATTTTGCCCATTTGACTGACAAAGGTCTCATTCTGTTCTTTGCTTTTTGTGCTCAGCTTTTTGATTTAATGTTAGATCCATCTTGTAGCATCTACATCAGGTCTGGTTGCCTCTAACTGCTATGTGGTCCTTTGTGGGGTGTACATGGACCACACTGGACCCATCTCTTCCTCCAGGGTGGACACCTAGAGTGTATCCAGCAACATGCTATGATACATATTTTTATACATGTTTATAAATGATATACAAATGTATAAATGATATACATTTTTATACATGTTTCCTTTTTACACCTTTGTGAGAATTTATCAGCAATTAAATTATATACCCAGGATTGAAACTGCTTTGTCATAGATCAAAGGTCTCTGCTACTTTTGACTAAGCATTATAAGATCATGATCTTCAGTAGCACACTTCCCTATTAGATAATATTAGATAATTAGAATATTAGATAATGCTACAGATGTTGCTGTTTAGTTACTAAGTCGTGTCTGACTCTTTTGTGACCCATGGACTGTAGCCCACCAGGCTCCTCTGTCCATGGAATTTCCCAGGCAAGAATACTGGAGTGGATTGCCATTCCCTTCTCCAGGGGATCGTCCCGATCCAGGGGTTGAACCCAGGTTTCCTGCACTGGAGGCAGATTCTTTACCATTGGCTGCTGCTGCTGCTGCTAAGTTGCTTCAGTGGTGCCTGACTGTGTGCGACCCTAGACGGCAGCCCACCAGGCTCCCCCGTCCCTGGGATTCTCTAGGCAAAAACACTGGAGTAGGTTGCTATTTCCTTCTCTAATGCATGAAAGTGAAAAGTGAAGGTGAAAGGGAAGTCGCTCAGTCGTGTCCGATTCTTAGCGACCCCATGGACTGCAGCCCACCAGGCTCCTCCGTCCATGGGACTTTCCAGGCAAGAGCACTGGAGTGGGGTGCCATTGCCTTTACCACTGGAGCCACCAGTAATTTGTTACCTGTGAGATGTTGCCTATCAGTTGCCTAAACTGAGTCGTTTAGTGGAAGAGCCCTGGAATTTTCTGCATTTGGAGTCTGAGATCCAGGCTAGCTGGGGAGGAGGTAATGTCCTGCAGGAGATGGACATGCTAGGCTGTGGCTCTGAAGACTTGATGGGGAGGCCCCACTGCAGACCTGGGTGTGGGAGAAAAGAGAGCCAGTGTGACCTGTGTGTGTGGATGATTTCTCAGGAAGAGATTACAATCGAAGGGGAAAAGAAGCAGAGACTTGGAGGGGGAAAGGTGAACCCAAGGTGAAGTAGTCAGAGATAGAGCAGAAAGGAGGGAAGTAACCCCAGCTGAAGAGGAGGCCTGACCTGCACAGGAAAGGGGCCGACTCCCTGCTCTGGAAGCCGGGTGCTCTGAGAGCTGCCATACACCATACAGACACAAGGTGGCGAGGTGGCGCTGTGGCCCATTCGACAGCCACTCCTTTTAGTGTCGGGATTTTCTCCCTCTTGGGCTTCCAAGGTGGTGCAGTGGCCAAGGCAGGAAACACAGGTTCAAGCCCTGGGTTGAGAAGATCCCCTGGAGAAGGAAAATGGAGACCCACTCCAGTATTCTTACCTGAAAAATTCCATAGAGAGAGGAGCCTGGGAGTCTGCCATCCATGGTGTCACAAAGAGTCGGACGCAGCTGAACAAGCACCCGCAGTTTCTTCCAGCCTACAGTCTGTGGAGTCGCAAAGCATTGGACCTGACTGAGTGACTAACACTTTCAAAGGGAAATTAATCTGCATTGCCCTCTCCACAACCCTCCCTCCTCATGCCCTCTTTTTTGTTGTTCATTTGCTCAGTCATGTCCAGCTGCAGCACGCCAGGCTTCCCTGACCATCACCAGCTCCTGGAGCTTGCTCAAACTCGTGTCCGTCAAGTCAGTGATGCCATCCGACCATCTCATCTTCTGTTGTCCCCTTCTCCTGCCTTCAATCATTCCCAGCGTCAGAGTCTTTTCCATTGAGTCAGTTCTTCACATCAGTATTGGAGCTTCAGATTCAGCATCAGTCCTCCCAGTGAATATTCAGGACTGATTTCCTTTAGGATTGACTGGTTGGATCTCCTTGCAGGACAAGGAACTCTCAAGAGTCTTCTCCAACACCACAGTTCAAAAACATCCATTCTTTGGAGCTCAGCCTTCTTTATGGTCCAATTCTCACATCCATACATGATGACTGGAAAAACCATAGCTTTGACTAGACAGACCTTTGTCATCAATGTTTCTGCTTTTTAATATGCTGTCTAGGTTGGTCATAACTTTTCTTCTAAAGAGCAAGCGTCTTTTTATTTCATGACTGCAGTCACCATCTGCAGTGATTTTGGAGCCCAAGAAAATAAAGTCTGTCACTGTTTCCGTTGTTTCCCCATCTATTTGCCATGAAATGATGGGACCAGATTCCATGATTTTAGTTTTTTGAGTGTTGAGTTTTAAGCCAGATTTTTCACTCTCCTTTTTCACTCTCATCAAGAGGCTCTTCAGTTCCTCTTCACTTTCTGCCATTGGGGTGGTGTCATAAAACTGAGTCGTTTAGTGGAAGAGCCCTGGAATTTTCTGCATTGGAGTCTGAGATCCAGGCTAGCTGGGGAGGAGGTAATGTCCTGCAGGAGATGGACATGCTAGGCTGTGGCTCTGAAGACTTGATGGGGAGGCCCCACTGCAGACCTGGGTGTGGGAGAAAAGAGAGCCAGTGTGACCTGTGTGTGTGGATGATTTCTCAGGAAGAGATTACAATCGAAGGGGAAAAGAAGCAGAGACTTGGAGGGGGAAAGGTGAACCCAAGGTGAAGTAGTCAGAGATAGAGCAGAAAGGAGGGAAGTAACCCCAGCTGAAGAGGAGGCCTGACCTGCACAGGAAAGGGGCCGACTCCCTGCTCTGGAAGCCGGGTGCTCTGAGAGCTGCCATACACCATACAGACACAAGGTGGCGAGGTGGCGCTGTGGCCCATTCGACAGCCACTCCTTTTAGTGTCGGGATTTTCTCCCTCTTGGGCTTCCAAGGTGGTGCAGTGGCCAAGGCAGGAAACACAGGTTCAAGCCCTGGGTTGAGAAGATCCCCTGGAGAAGGAAAATGGAGACCCACTCCAGTATTCTTACCTGAAAAATTCCATAGAGAGAGGAGCCTGGGAGTCTGCCATCCATGGTGTCACAAAGAGTCGGACGCAGCTGAACAAGCACCCGCAGTTTCTTCCAGCCTACAGTCTGTGGAGTCGCAAAGCATTGGACCTGACTGAGTGACTAACACTTTCAAAGGGAAATTAATCTGCATTGCCCTCTCCACAACCCTCCCTCCTCATGCCCTCTTTTTTGTTGTTCATTTGCTCAGTCATGTCCAGCTGCAGCACGCCAGGCTTCCCTGACCATCACCAGCTCCTGGAGCTTGCTCAAACTCGTGTCCGTCAAGTCAGTGATGCCATCCGACCATCTCATCTTCTGTTGTCCCCTTCTCCTGCCTTCAATCATTCCCAGCGTCAGAGTCTTTTCCATTGAGTCAGTTCTTCACATCAGTATTGGAGCTTCAGATTCAGCATCAGTCCTCCCAGTGAATATTCAGGACTGATTTCCTTTAGGATTGACTGGTTGGATCTCCTTGCAGGACAAGGAACTCTCAAGAGTCTTCTCCAACACCACAGTTCAAAAACATCCATTCTTTGGAGCTCAGCCTTCTTTATGGTCCAATTCTCACATCCATACATGATGACTGGAAAAACCATAGCTTTGACTAGACAGACCTTTGTCATCAATGTTTCTGCTTTTTAATATGCTGTCTAGGTTGGTCATAACTTTTCTTCTAAAGAGCAAGCGTCTTTTTATTTCATGACTGCAGTCACCATCTGCAGTGATTTTGGAGCCCAAGAAAATAAAGTCTGTCACTGTTTCCGTTGTTTCCCCATCTATTTGCCATGAAATGATGGGACCAGATTCCATGATTTTAGTTTTTTGAGTGTTGAGTTTTAAGCCAGATTTTTCACTCTCCTTTTTCACTCTCATCAAGAGGCTCTTCAGTTCCTCTTCACTTTCTGCCATTGGGGTGGTGTCATCTGCATATCTGAAGTTATTGATATTTCTCCCAGCAATCTTGATTCCAGCTTATGCTTCATCCAGACTGACATTTTGCATGATGTACTCTGCATAGAAGTTAAATAAGCAGAGTGACAATATGCAGCCTTGACATACTCCTTTCCCAATTTGGAACCAGTCCATTGTTCCATGTCCAGTTCTAATTGTTAGTTCTTGACCTGCATACGGGTTTCTCAGGAGGCAGATAAAGTGGTCTGGTATTCCCTTCTATTTAAGAATTTTCCACTGTGTGTTGTGATCCACACAGTCTAAAGTCTTTAGCATAGTCAATGAAGCAGAGGTAGATGTTTTTCTGATGTTCTCTTGCTTTTTCTATGATCCAATGGATGTTGGCAATTTGATCTCTGGCTCCTCTGCCTTTTCTAAATCCAGCCTGAACATCTTTAACAGACGAGAAACCCAGAAAAGGATGTAGTTTGTCCCAAAGCATACAGGGGTGTCATGGCCAAAATAGGGCCAAGTTACTCACCAGGCCCAGCTCTCCGGCACCACCTACTTTTCAGTCTTACCAGCAGTGAAATCACCTTCTGTTTCAGGGTTCCTCACCCAACCCACCTCCATTATCCTTCCACCTGCAGCCAGCCTCTAAGATATGTTTCTGTATAAACTGAAGCAGGTTGAACACACCACGAATACCCTCTGGTGGTTCCATCTTACCCTGACATTCATCTTACCCTGGCCTACAGGGCTTCCTGCCTCTGGAAGCTTGACCCTGAGTCTATCTATGCTTGCCTTTGGGGTTTGCTCTGATAAAGCTGGCCGTGCGGTGCCACCTCCACCAGTCCGTTTGCTCTGCTTCCTGGCTCTTCCCCTCTCCCCACCGACCCTCTGGTCTCAGGCTGACTCCCTGGGCACCCCCTACATTCTCCACAATGCCCTCCCCCCTGCTCTATGCCTGTGTCCTCATGCTCAGGTCTTTAACGTTTCCTTCCCCTCTCACAGTGGGGCGGGAGGCCAGGGTCCATTCTGTCTGCAGCTGTCCCTCAGGGTCCAGTCATGGTTCTAGGAAGGCTGTTGCACTAAGGGTGACTGTGCTGGCAAAGCAGAGATGGCTGGCACCAGGTGCCACAGGACAGGATTTCAGGGGCCAGCCCACTGAGTACTAAGATACAGCCAAGAGCATCTGTTTGGAAGGATGAGCAGAGCATCAGCTGTTTTCAGCATTTGACCAAATGGTGTTCAGCACAGAACAGTCTGCCAGAATGGTTAGCCAGAGCCACAGAATCAAGTCGGCAGCAGGACCCCCACTGTCGGTCTCACTTTAGTATTCTAGGAGCTGGTATATTTCAGTGTGTGTGTAAAAAAAAAACAAACCCCAAACTGAAACTTTGTTTCATTCCAAGTTTTGGAGAATTTGAGGCTGAGTCTGGAGCAGGTAGGAGTCAACATGGCCTTTGTTCTGACTTGGTCAGATCCCCTCCCAGAGATGGAGACAATAGACCCTTGACCCAGATGATGACAATAATGTGAAAGCGTGCCATTGCTTGTGGACATACCGACTTTGGTCTGTTGGCCCATAGGATCAACACTTCAAAATATTTCCCTCTCCTTTCTCTCATACAACAAGGCTGGGAACTTTCCTGGTGGTCCAGTGGTTAAGAATCTGGCTTCCAATGCAGGGGACGAAGGTTTGATCCCTGGTCAGGGTACTAAGTTCCCAATTGCCTCAGCACAATTAAGCCGGAATGCCACAGCTAAAGAAATCCCGCACACTGCGACCAAGACCCAGTGCAACATCGCCCCTCCCTCTGCCACCAAAAAAAAAAAAAAATAAAAGAGCTGTATCAATGGGTATTAATAGAAGTTTTAGATTTCCTCAGTGCATAAGCCAGACAGATGCAGGGTTACCGCAACACAAGTTTGTTATGCAAAGGTCATACACAGACTTCAAAAAGGCTAAGGAAATAAAAAATGATCTAAATTAGCTTTCCTTCTATTTCATACCTCAATGCTAAATGATATTTAACATTGTTTTTTATTTTTCCAGAAGTATCTAAAACTGGACAACAGAAATCAGATAGTCCTTTGTTTCTACAGGAAGTTTTGACATTTGAAAAACAGAAACAAGTCTGTGGTTTTTAAATCCGGCTCCCCGCTCCAGGCCAGAAACTCCTCAGTTGTCAGCTCAATTCTGCCAACTTCCTGAAGACGAAAGATTCCTTCTAGTTGGAGAGACACTAAATCAATGTTCAGTATAGGATGTGAATGGGGGGTGGGGTGGGCAGAGGAAAGGGAAGACAGGAAGAAAATCAGGACTAGCTCTTTATAGAGAGAGGTTTGGGGAAAATTCTGGAAAGACTTTGAAGCAGCTGCAGGCTGAGGTGCAAGGGTCAGGAGAACCCTTTCTGAAAGTTACTCCAAATGTCTTGGCATCAATACTTTGTGTGTGTGTGTGTGTGTGTGTGTGTGTGTGTGTATGCTTAGTCACTCAGTTGTATCCAGCTCTTTGCAACCCCATGGACTCTTGCCCGCCAGGCTCCTCTGTCCATGTAATTTTCCAGGTAAGCTACTGGAGCCAGTTGCCATTTCCTGTTCCAGGGGATCTTCCCAGCCCAGGGATCGAACCCAAATCTCTTGCATCTTCTACACTGGCAGGCAGACTCTTAACCACTGCACCACCTGGGAAGCCACATAAATACTTTTTTAAAAAAACAAAAAATAGGTCACTAGGAATAAGTATATAAAAAGATGAGTATGGTGATTATACTGTTTAAGTCAAAATCAGGATATTTGACCTGCTAACTGGACAGTGTAATTGGAACTGAGACTGACCACCCCTTCCAGATGGGGGGCTCCAGGCCGGCATGCATGCATGAACCGGAAATGCTTGGCTGTAGAGCAAAAGGTCAACCAGATGGTTTCCTGTTCCTGATTAGGCTTTCAGATCATGTATGGTAGTGGTGTTGAGAGAGCTGGAGAGGTTAGAAAGAGGACAGAGGTCTGTCCTGACTTCTCCTCAGCTCACCCCTCAGGACCACAGTGCACACTGTGTCCCTAAATTTAGGTCAAATTTGCCAAGAAAAGTGACATAAATGAGCCATAGGCAAGACAGAGGGAAGAAGACCACTGTTGGGACATTCCTCTCAATCTTTCCTTTTGGGACAAGACTTTTGGTTTACACTGGAATCTACAGTTTTGCTTGTTTGGAGTATGTGTATGCGTGTATAATCTGAATCTCACCCACTCTTTATACTAGAAGAGGAAGCAGCTCCAGAACAAGACCTGGGTCAGAAGGCAGGGTTTGTGTTTTTTTTTTTTTGCCGGCCCTCATGACTTGTGGGATTTTAGTTCCCTGATCAGGGATTGAGCCTGGGCCCCAGGAGTAAAAGTGCTGAGTCCTAACCCCTGGACAAACAGAGAATTCTTGTGTCCACCGTTATTTTAAAGATCGCCCAGCTCAAAATGCGCCGTACCTTTCGCAATTTTCTTTTTTGTATGCATTTATTCATTTGTCTGCCTCCAGTCTTCCTTGGGACACGCCGGATCATCACGATGTCATGAAGGATCTTTTACTGCAGTGCAGGGACTCTCTAGTTGTGGTGTGTGGACTCAGTAATTGTTGCTTGCTGGTTTAGTTGCCTCGTAGCATGTGGGATCTTAGTTCCCCAACCAGGAATCAAACCCAAGTCCCCCGCCTTCCAAGGCAGATTCTTAACCACTGGACCACCGGAAGTCCTTATCATCTTTTAAAAATAATCTTTATTGAGTAAACCATGTATAGTTTTTTTTTTTTTTAAGAGAAATGTGTAGGTAAAATAGAGATGTATTATCTTGGTTTCCAATTTCCATACAGTAAACTCACTAAGAGTGCCTTGACTGCAAATCATGGAACCTTTGATTCAGGAATTCCTGTTAAGAGTCAGAAACCCCAACCCACATTGTGATACATACCTCTCGGCGGGTCTTTGAAAAGATAAGGTACACAGATTAAACATCTATTTTAGAAACATCTTCAATAAATTGGTTTTCAAAAACATATGGACATGATACAGCCATTAAAGAGACTTAATAAGCTTTTACACATTCTTTAAAATATTATTTAAATCATTAGGATAATTATATAAAGAAAAAATGATATTATAGAACTCATGTCCAGCTGTTCGATGCTCAAAAATCAACATATGAGGACGTCCCTGGTGGTCCAGTGGAAAAGAATCTGCTTATCAATGCAGGGGACACGGGTTCAATTCCTGATCGGGGAAGATTCCACATGCCAAGGACAACTAACCTGTGCTCCACAACTACTGAGCCCATGCTCCAAAACAAGAGCAGCCTCCACAGTGAAAAGTCTGAGCATCACAACAGAGAGCAGCCCTTGCTCACCGCAGCTAGAGCAAGTCTGAGAATAGCAACAAAGACCCAGCATAGCCAAAAATAGATATTTTAAAAAACCAATAGGCAAGACAGAGACAAGTGTTGGTAGAAAGGAAAGTTACTTTTAGTTAGAGTGCCAGCCATCTGGGGAGAGTTGGAGTCAATGCCACCCCCTAAACCATCTCCAAAGCTTATGCTCAGCCCTGAAAGTTTTTAAAGGGAAAAAGGGAAAGTAATCTCAGTCAATCACTGAGACAGGGGGTCAGAGTCCTTGCCATCCCCCACAGTGTGCAGCCTTGTCGACTTCTGATTTTTCTTTAGGTGCTCTCTTGTTCATACAGTCTGTTCTCAAGATTTCTGCTTCTTTGATCAACAGAAAGAACCAACACGTTAGGCAAGGTACCGTGTGATTAAAAGATCTGAAAGATGTGTGAGGGCTTGCGGTGAGAAGAGCATGGGTGGCGCCTGGTTTAAAGTTAGTGCTGAGGAATCTCCCGCAGAGAGCTCTTTCCTGCCCAAATCGCTTCCTGTGACTGCATTTATTGCATTAATCACCTGTATTTCCCTTCTTCTGAGCAGAAAAGACTTCCTTAACCCAGCTTATAGACTCAAAAGTTCACTGTTAACAATCTTAAACCATCTGCTGACTGTCTTCAAATTCCATCAAAGACATCAAATAAAATCAAACATATCTGGACTTCTCTGTGGCCACCTGACAGAGCAGGGGACATCGGTTCAAGTCCTGGTCGGGGAAGATTCCACGTGTCTCAGAACAACTAAGCCAGTGCCCAGCAACTACTGAGCCTGTGCTCTCGAGCCCTCGTGTTGCAACTGCTGAGGCCCATGTGCCTAGAACTCCACAAGAGAAGCCACTGCAATGGAAAGCCTCAGCACCGCAACAAGGAGTGGCCCTCGCTAGCTGCAGCGAGAGAAAGCCCGTGTGCAGCAAGGAAGATCCAGCGCAGCCATAGGAAAGACAGAAAACTCTTAAAACATCAAACGTGTTTATTTAATGCCGACGATGGGCAAGGTCTTCTTGTGGGTGCTATGGTTTAGTCGCTAAGTCACGTCCGACTCTTTCGACCCCAAGGACTGTAACTTGCAAGGCTCTTCTGCCCATGGGATTCTCCAGGCAAGAATACTGGACTGGGTTGCCATTTCCTTCTCCAGGGAATCTTCCCAACCCAGGAATCGAACCCCGGGTCTCTTGCATCGCAGGCAGATTCTTTACTGACTGAGCTATGAGGGAAGCCCGTTGAGCTATGTGGGTGTTATAGATGGAATAAAGTATAAAATTCTGTCACTGAAGAGTTTATAACTTAGTTCCAGATGTACTCTCAAATTCTCATTGCTTTAGGACTGATGGTCAATTTCTTCCCACCCCAAATGAGTCATCCTGAGAGGGTATCTGGATATGTTATAGGTAACAAAATGAAACTACTTTTGAGTTTGATTTTAGTCATTAATTGCTTTTATCTGCACATTCTATCTCTGCTAATTTGTTACCATCTGGTAGTTTAGAGAGGTATTTCATATCAACGACCTAACCAACATTTTATGGGCTTCCCAGATGGCTCAGTGGTAAAAAGAATCTGCCTTCCAATGCAGGAGACTTGGGTTCCATCCCTGGGTTGGGAGTCCTCCAGAGAAGGAAATGGCAACCCACTCCAGTATTCTTGCCTGAGAAATTCCATGGACAGAGGAACCTGGCAGGCTACAGTTAATGGGGTCACAAAAAAAGTCAGACAGGACTTAGTAGACTAAACAACAACAAACCAATATTTTAAATAAACTCATTGTCTTTACTGTTTGTTTTGGCCATGCCTCAAGGCTTGCAGGATCTTAGTTTCCGACCAAGGATTGAACTACCACCCTTGGCGGTGAAAGTTCCGAGTCCTAATCACTGGACTGCTGGGGAATTCCCTCTGTCTTTAAAACCAATTGTCTTGAAACTGATTTTCTTTGCTAAATATATGTATTTATAAATTATATATGTGTGTGTGTGTTGGTTGTAGGTAAATACAGATAAATTCCCTGTTCTGTGAATACTAAAACAGGCTAGAGTGGCCTTGGGATGTAGGAAAGAAGAGAAACAGACTGAGAAATTTGGGTCAGGGTGTCTGGCCCTCCAGGGAAGGGCAAGAAGTACACTTCGTCCTCAGTCCCTTCCCCTGGTGGTCTGTGCTTTAGATCAACAGATAAGCATGCGCTCCATCTTGAGGGTCAGCATCTGGGAAGCAGGTGTTGGTCCCACAGGCAGCTATCCAAGGACCTTCATTTGTTGTTGTTGTTTGGGCACTAAGTCGTGTCTGACTCTTTGTGATCCCATATACTGCAGCTTGCCAGGCTTCTCTGTCCTTTACCATCACCCGGAGTTTGCTCAAACTCATGTCCATTGAGTCGGTGATGCCATCCAGCCATCTTATCCTCTGTCAACCCCTTCTCCTCCTGCCTTCAGTCTTTCCCAGCATCAGGGTCTTTTCCAATGAGTCGGCTCTTTTCATCAGGTGGTCAAAGTACTGGAGCTTCAGCTTCAGCATTAGTCCTTCCAATGAATATTCAGGGTTGATTTCCTTTAGGATTGACTGGTTTGATCTCCTAGCAGTCCAAAGGACTCTTAAGAAGTCCGTGGCTTGTCAGGAACTGGGCTGCACACAGGAGGTGAGCAGAGGTTGATTGAGTGAAGCTTCATCTATATTTATGGCTGCTAACCATCACTTGCATCCCCCTGATCCGTAGAAAACTTGCCTTCCACAAAATCAGCACCTGGTGCCTAAAGAGTTGAGGACCACTGATTTAGAGCACGTACTGCCTGCTAGAAATGAAAAGTTGAGAGGCATAGGCCCAGGGCTGACATTCGCTGAAATAAAAGCTGGAAAGTGCTGGACAGACTGCTTCCCAACGCTTGTGCAAGGAAGGGGCACAGGAGACCACACACACCCATGAGGTGGTGCACATAACCCTGGGAAAGCTGTTCAAGTGTTAGGCCCTAGCTGCTTCTTGTCTTCTTAAACAAACATCTGGGCTGCTTTAGTTTCCCAGGTGGCTCAGAGGTAAATAATCCACTTGCCATTGCAGGAGACACAGGAGATGCAGGTTCAATCCCTGGGTTGGGAAGATTCCCTGGAGAAATGGCGGCCCACTCCAGTATTCTTGCCTGGAGATTCCATGGATAGAGGGGCCTGGTGGCTACAGTCCATGGGGTCTTGTCTAAGTAGCCCCTGAGGATGAGGGGGTGGAGATGCATGGTGCAGGCCTGGACCGATCTGAATCACAGGACCATCTGACCATCTTCCTGAGTCTCAATATGCAAAGCTAAGTCTCATCATTTTATATATATATATATATATATATACATATATACACACACATACATACATACATACACATACATACATATATAGTGTGTGTGTGTGTGTGTGTGTGTGTGTGTGTGTGTGTGTGTGTGGCTGTTGCTGGGTCTTTGCAGTATCACAGGCTTTTCTCTGGCTGAGGCGAGTGGGGACTACCCCATAGATGCAGTGCTCAGGCTTCTCATTGCAGTAGCTTCGCTTATGGGCTCTAGGCGTGTGGGTTTCAGTAGTTGCAGTGCCCTGGGCTCTAGAGTGCAGACTCAATGGTTGTGGCACACGGGCATAGTTGCTCCAAGGCATGTGGCATCTTCCCGGACCCGGGATCAAGCCTATGTCTCTTTCATTGGTAGGTGCGTTCTTAACCATGGAGCCACCAGGGAAGCCCTTAAGTCTCACCATGTAACAGGTGAGATGTGTCTTATAGAAAGCAAAATCCATAGAAAAATTTTAAGAAAAGACATAAAACCAGAGAAATGCTATTTTGTTACTCGGGCCCTTCTGAGCTTGGCCGCAGGACCCTGGAGATCTCAGGGACTTGTTCAGAGCTATGATCCAGCTCTTTGCCCTGCCCAGGCCGAGGAACTGGCAGATGTGGGAGCCACTGGCCTTGGCTGGGTGTCAGAGCTGCACCAGGGCTGTGGGTGACATAAGAATTGCAGGGGGAGTGGGCAGCAGTACCTAGGGAGCTGGAGAAGAGAGAGACACAAGGGTAGTGGGAGGTCCCTTCATCCCCTCTCTACTGTCCCTACAGTGAGGTCCTGCCTGGCAGCAGCATCCAAGAAGGCCATTTACTACACTTATAAACTTCATTTCTTAAAAAAAAAAAAACACTCAAATTAACTAGCTCATAAGAGTTCCTCAAAAGCTTTTATTCTTTTTTTTTTTGTCCGGCACACTGCCTGGTACACACTGCCAAATAGGCATTCAAAAAAAATTTTTTTTTTAAATAGGCAATTTATAACACTGGGAAGACTTCATTTCAGTGTTTCTGAAAACATTCCTAGAAAGAGTTTACTCCCCTATGACTCCGGAGAACAGAGGTTTTGTCCTAATTTTTATAAGCCACCTCAGAGAAGACAGTGGAATAATTTGGATGAACACTTAAGTGTTTGGAAGGGCAAGTTAAAAACTCCCAGAAATCTAAGGGTCGTCCTAATTGCGGGGAAGATCGTAGCTTCTGCCACCCAGGGCAGCTTTGCAGTACTCAGAGGACACAGAGAGTGTCTCAGTGTCCCTCCCTGACCAGGGGCCTCCAGGATTATTTCTCCTGCTTGCTTCCTCTAAGACTTCTGGCGGAAGGCAGATCAAGAGAGAGGGACCGTGAATTCTCCAAGTTGCCCAGGCCTCACGAGCTAGCTTGGCCCAACCAGTGGTTTAACTACCGAGCATGTTACCCTGAAAGTGCGTCTGACATTTGTCCCACCAAACACACTAACAGAAGAACCAGAATCAGGTGTTCGGGACTGTCATCAAAGGAGTCACCTCCCTTCTTCCACTTAATGACCTGGGATTCTGTGTGCAGTAGACAGGAACAGAGCTTTTACAAATTAAATAACTTCCTTACCATACAATAAGACATCATGACATACAATTCTCTTTGGAAAGTCTTTCCCATTCTCAAAATTAACTTACAAAATTTTGTGCAAAAACACTGGCCTCAAATAAATAGGGGGAAAAAGTGGGAAAAGCAGAATTTTTGTGGTTGCTTTTGTTTTTTAAATGAAAAGTTAAAAAACACTGGCTGCACTTCAAAGTACTTGCAGGATGAGATTCATCAAGAAAGCTGTGAAAAACAGCCCTCTGGTCAGAGCTGCGTTTTTCTCTTTTTTTTGGCTGTGCCTCACAGTATGCGGGATCTTAGTTCCCAGAATGGGGATTGAACCTGGGCCTCCAGCATTGGAAGCGCAGAGTCTTAACCACTGGATGGCCAAGGAAGTCCCCTGGAGCTGCATTTTTCAAGTGAGGTTTTTTGGGTTCAAAATTCACTATGGATGCCTCCGCTGAGATCTCTCACCACACCCTCTTGGACCAGCTTCAGAAGGAAACTGGTCTCTGTCGTCACATTGTGCATAGTCTGAAAGTTCATGGCAGCCATGCAGAGATTGTCGAAGTAGTGCAAAGGGGTTCTGGGTTGGTTGAGGGCGTAGCTAAAGCCTGCCACACTGACTTCATCACACAGATGTGTGGCTAAGACGACGGCAATGACACCAATCGTGGGGACATTCTGCAAAGGAGAAGAGACAAAGAAAAAAGGTCTTAGCACAAGTCACTGCTTTCCAGGTTCACTACAAGCTATGTAAAGTAATGCAAATGTGTACTCGGGACTGCAACCTTATATATCACACCATTTTACATATCACCCAATTCTAAAGTCTGACCTGCCCTCCAAGTCAGGAATCTGGACTCTAAAACATGGTCTGTGTTGTGAATTCTTTTTTCTTTTCTAAAGTATTTATTTATTTGGCCACACTAGGTCTTAGTTGCAGCATGTCGGATCTAGTTCCCTGACCAGGGATTGAACCTGGGTCCCCTGCATTAGGAGCATGGAACCTTAACCACTGGACCCCCAAGGAAGTCCCTATGTAAATTATTTGAACATATCAGTGAAAGGCAGCCTGGTGGGTCCTTTAAGCACCAAGCTAAAAGGTATTCTTTCTAAAACCTTCACCCACCAGCCCTACAAAGGATGACCATAATGGCAAATCAAACTCATGTCCTCTCTCACATGACAAAAGTCCACCTGGGCTGCTCTGGCACAAGCAGCCACAGCCCTTCTTGGGACATGGATTTTGGAGCCCACCCTGTCCTGACTGGCTCCTGGCTCCAACAGCCTCTGCCTGAGAACAGAGGGGACTCAGAACCTGCCCTGGGAAGACTGTGTTCACCCTTTACCTGCAAGTTAAAGCCCCCACCTGTTTTCCTGGCAAATAATGTCCCTAGGTCATTTTCACATGTCCTGTTGCTCAGTCAATTTCTGCTTACTCTCTGATCAAGCAAGTACATTTTCAACCTCAAATTATGGGCTTTCACATTTGAGTTTTTTTCCCCCTCAAATGTACCCTTACTGACTTTTGGCTAGAATGCCAAATGTCCAATTCTGAATTCTGACTGTATTGCAGTTTCCTCTTCATGTCCGATATCTTGCCGCTAGTACACCTGGAAGCATGCTCTCTGAATTTCCAATGCAGTTTGTAGATAAAGATAACACACAGGGTGGCAGACAGGAATATAGAGAGCCCTCCTGGAGGCTGCAGCCCATCTACTCCTTGATATGCATCTACTAACATATTCATCTGAGCTGAGTCTGTGGCTTCTACAAGCAACTGTCCTTTTCTGTCAACTAGGACAACAGGGAACTCTTCAGAGTTCATAGATGAAGGTGGGATTAGGAAACATCCAGGGAGCCCACCATTCGGTAACAACTGCTTCCTGATCCCCAGTTTGCCGTGTCTACCTCTCAAGTCAGCCTCCCTTACTATAAAGGAACTCAACAGTCATTTTGCAGGGTTGCAAATAGAAACCAAGGGAAATTGATCCAGAGAAAGTCTGCCTCTGGCTTGGGCTTACGACTCTCAGGTGGTGTCCTGTCTTCTCCAACTGCAGCCAGCTTGCACCCAGCAGGTCAAGAATCTGCTGTTGTTCAGTCATAGTCGCTAAGTTGTGTCCAACTCTTTTCAACCCCATGGACTGCAGCACACCAGGCTCCTCTGTTCTCCACTGTCTCCTGGAGTTTGCCAAATTCATGTCCATTGAGTCAGTGATGCTATCTTAACTATGTCATTCTCTGCTGTCCCCTTCTCCTCCTGCCTTCAATCTTTCCCAGCATCAGTATCTTTTCCAATGAGTCAGCTCTTTGCCATCAGGTGGCAAAAGTATTGGAACTTCAGCATTAGTCCTTCCAATGAATATTCAGCGTTGATTTCCTTTAGGATTGACTGGTTTGATCTCCTTGCAGTCCAAGGGACTCTCGAGAGTCCTCTCTAGCACTACAATTTGAAAGCATCAATTTCAATAGGTTATTTTAATCCTTGGCTATTTGACCTTGCCTATGATGAACCTCGAATAGCCTGGCAGATTATCTCTAATTTCCTTATAATAAAAATTTTAGAGTCCTTCCCAATTTCCCTATTCATATTTTAAATTGATACATACATTGCCAAACTACCCTCCAGAAAACGTGCCAACTTAAATTCTACCTCATTCCTGCCAAACAAGGACATTATCAAGCTTTTAAATCTCTGCTAAGAAAACATGCAAAAAATGTCATTGTAGCTTTAATTCCCTTTTATTTGATTACTGGTGAAACTGAACATTTTATCATCCATTCCTTGGCTAAATTAATTTTTTGTGTGAATGTTCAAATTCTTTACCCATTTGTTTTCTGGCTCATTGTTTTCTTTTTGATTTCATAAGATCTTCCCTGGTGGCTCAGACGGTAAAGCGTCTGCCTGTAATGTGGGAGACCTGGGTTTGATCCCTGGGTTGGGAAGATCCCCTGGAGAAGGAAATGGCAGCCCACCCCAGTACTCTTGCCTGGAAAATTCGATGGACGGAGGAGCCTGGTAGGCTACAGCCAATGGGGTCGAAGAGTCAGACATGACTGAGCAACTTCACTTTCACTTAAGGTTTTGAGAGTATTTACTCCATTGTTTCTATGATAAATTTCCCCCCACTAACTTTGTTTCTGATACCCTTTTCTATTTAGCAATTTCATATTTTATGTAATTAAAATTTTAAAGGTTATTTTTTAAATAAGATTGACCTGCAAATCAACAAATGAGCATTTGCCTATGCTTAAAAAATACTATGGAGTAAAATAAAGTAAAAATACTCTATTAATACTATCTAATAAAGAAACCAGGCCATTTAAAAGATATAGAAATCTAGGTATATTTATAGTGAAATCTCTTATAACTTAGTTTAAGAGTCTTGCTGCAGTATGTTATCTTTTTTTTTAGAAAAATTGTTGTGTTAAAAGTGATGCCACAGGTTAAAAGTTGTAAGCCCACATTCTGGGGCACACCACATGTGCTCTGAGTAGGGTAGGCCAGCTAGAGCCAGGCAGAGACCTGACCGTCCCTGGTAGGGGATAGGGCTGCTTTCCTCTGAGAGGGAAAAGGCACCACGGATCCTGACCATGTTCCTGCAATGGCAGGAATCACATGGCCCTCCTGGGCCCCCCATGGATGGAGGGCAGAGCCCCCGAGGAAAACGGCGGCCTGTGAAGGGAACCACTTCCACCACGTGAACTGTTTCACCTGAGCTGGGTACCCGAGCCTGAGGCTGGAGCCAGAGTTAGATTCAGCTGTTACTGAAGATTCCCCCAGAGAAGGAAATGGCTACCCATTCCAGTATTCTCTCCTGGGAAATCCCATGGACAGAGGGAGACTGTCAGGCTACAGTCCATGAGATCACAAAGTCAAACACAACTTAGCAACAACAACATTCAGATACTTACTTTCCTTAACAACCACAGAATTCTAATTTAAAATTTACACAGTTGTGTTAAATCATCTTTTTGTTTAGAATTTGCTTCAAAGGGCAAACAGAAGAAGCTGCTCATCTGTCTATTGGATGAGGACCCCCCGAGTCCAGTTCAGTGTTGCAAATTCCCTCCTGCATCAGGCCCACCTCCTAGAAGGTCTCAGGCCCCTGGTATGGGTAGCAGAGTCTCACATTTAAAAGTCCCTTGCTCTCCCTTATATATAAATGCTTTGCTTAAAATCCTGTTTAAAAATGATTTCCACTGCTCTTACAAAAGTTTTATTTATAGACACAGGAGGTGGCCCTAGTGGTAAAGAACCCATCCGCCAGTACAGGAAACCTAAGAGATGCAGGTTTGATCCCTGGGTTGGAAAGATCCCCTGGACAAGGAAACGGCAACTCAGTCCAGTATTCTTGCCTGGAGAATCTCATGGACAGAGGAGCCTGGTGGGCCACAGTCCCTGGGGTCGCAAAGTGTGGGACACAATTGAGGCGACTTAGGACAGATAGCTCTTTAGATTATGAAGAAACAGGTGATACAGGCATCTCCGCCCAGAGAGAGCCCCACAAGCTGACTGCAGGTAAAGAATCTACTGCAGTGAACCATCTACAGCACAAAGGTTCTCAGAGTAGGCTGCAAGCAAAACTACCCAGGAAACTTTGAAAATCCCGGTGTACAGAGCACAGCACAGACAGATGAAATCGGAATGTTTGGGGTGTGGGACTCAGGCATCAACGGAAAAGCACTGCTCGAGAGCAGGGCTCCCCAAGCTTTATGGCACCAGGGACCGGTTTTGTGGAAGACAATTCTTCTACGAACCTGGGGGCTGGGGATGATTTTGGGATGATTCAAGCATGTTACATTTATTGTGCATTTTATTTCTGTTATTATTATATTGGCTCTACCTCAGATCATCAGGCGTTACGTTCTGGAGGGTGTGGACCCCTGATCTACAGAAATTGCCTATTTGCCGTCACTTATGTATGCGTGCACGTGCATGCTCAGTCGTGTCCAACTCTTGCGACCCTACAGACTACAGCCCATGAGGGTTCTCGGGAGTGATGATAAATGTCAATTTTCTCTTAAGTGGCCTGTAGTGCTAAAATGTAGACAACTTTTTGGGAGTCTTGGAGTAATTTTCTATGGATTCCTGGAGTAAGAATACTTTAAATAACATCTCAGTGATCGAAGTGCTAACTATACTAAAGAGACGAACCACTGGGGGTGAAAGGATTAAACAATGGGGAGCCTCTAAGGTCAAGATGTCGAGAGGTAAACACACATGGAACGTGATGAGGTGTCATCTCTGGAAGATGCTCCCGGGTCTACAGCTGAGCCTAACTGAAAGGCATAGAGACGGCTCCTTTCCAACACAGACAGGAACAGCTACGTATCAGCAGTGACAAAAATACCTTATCTCGGCCCCAGAACCTTGACTGAGGCTCTGAGTATTGAAGGATATCAAAGGCAGTCTCTTTGATAATAACTGGATTCAAAATCCTGAACTGTTTCGGCTGGAGTGGGATTTTTTCCGCCACCTGCTTCCAAAAGAAGAGCCGCACCCAAAATGGCTAAGGAAAGAGAACAAGCAATCATTAGGGAGAGTTAATAAAGGTATCAGGGGAGGGGAGAGTGTGGCCTCTGCTAATGAGGGCAAAGCTGTGGGTGTGGCCCTGCGTGGGCTTGTGTTCTGCCTTCTGCGGCAGAGTCACAGAGCCATGCAGCGGTGAGGGTCTGATCAGGAGGGTGGCACTGGGCAAGGAAAGGAACTGCAGAAGCAACCCTTATCAGTTTGGGGGAAGAAGTTCTTAAGGTAATGGCCTCAGATGGTAGGTCTTTTCAGGATCCAAAGCCATCATTTTGTCCAGGGAAGATCAAGCAAATAGATTCGGTTTGAGGCCCACCTGAGCTCAGGCCCCACCACGCCCCGGCCCCCAGCCACTTACTCCACTTCCTGTCTGGTGATATCTCTTGTCTGACTGTAAATCATTTCATATGTGCTCCATCTTTCAACTAGAAAAACTACCCAGAGGAAATCCAGGGACCCCAGTAAATTTTGGAGACACAGATTCTCCATCGTGTGAAACTTCTCTAAAGAGTTTGATATGTCCTATTAATTTTACAGTCAGCCAGTTTGTGCAAGTGCGTATAAATGCACACACACTCCTTAAAAGTTGACCTCTAAAATTTACTTCGACATAATGGAGGGGGCCTCATAAAGTAGGGTAATAAATTACTGTAAAGAACAACAAAAGGAATACCGAGTCAGGGCCATCTCATCCACATCTGCCCTTCTGGAACGCTGTGAACTGACTCCAACAAGAGCACCACCAATCAAAGCATTTTTGGAGACTCTCTTTGAAAGGACCCCTCAGAGAATTTATGGATATTCTTCTGAGCAGCCTTGATAATAATTTATACTCATGCATGTCTAATTTCTGACAACAGCCAGAAGCCATGTAAATTCAAGTCTGGTAAATCGGCTGGGTGGTCAACCTCAATCATAGCAATTTTGGCCCCATGCTTTTTATTTCCACTAAGTAATGATACCGGTTTCCATGTGTGACTTGGGTTCTGAAAGCAATTTCCCAAGGGGAGTTCTGAGGGGCTTCGACAAAAGGAGTGGCTATTTGAAGGACAACACAAAAGCATGAATGTTAACTTAAAAATGAAAAAAAAAACAACAACAACCTATAATTCCAGTTAGAGAGTCCTTCACTTTTTACAAACGCACATCCGATGGGTGAATTTCTACTGCTTACCAGAGTTTCATTTTTGACCATTGCCTGAAGCCAGTTGAAGTCAACACTCTTAAATAAAACAGCAACAAACAAGTCACTGGAATAATATTCAAGGTCAGACAGAGGTGCACCTTCTGGATAAGTCATCCTTATAGTGGTCTTATTGCCAACATGCTCCGAATATCCTTCAACTGGTGCATTGTTTAACCTATTTAAGTAAAAAGGACAAAGATAAACTGACATTAACCACTTAATCACGTGCAAAATTCCCGCAGCGTGTTTTCCACATTTTTTAAGGACTGAGCATGAGGGTATGGCTGGGGTAGGGTGCCTCTCCTCCAGCAGCTCCATCATCCCTCAGCTCTGCCCTTTCCAGGTGTCGATGAGCGAAGTCTTCAATCTTCGAAGGAGCAACATCCACCTGGATCCAATCTATGAATGACAAGCAATTCCATCTAGTTCTGTCATGTTAAGCCAACCTAAACACATTACACCGTGTGTGTTCTCTGGGCACTAGTAATGTTTCCTTGAAAGCTTTCCATTGTCCTTGGATATTAGTGGTCCTTGCCAGAATTTCAAGAAGATAATCAGAAAAGAAAACCTAGAAATCGCAGCAAAGCTGACTCAAACCATAGCTGTACAGACAGGGTTGGGCCCGAGGAGGGCACTGGGCCCAAGTGCAAAGTGAAGTGGAAGGCGTTCAGTTTTGTCCAACTCTTTGCAACCCCATGGACTGTAGCCTATCAGGCTCCTCTGTCCAGGTTATTCTCCAAGCAAGAATACTGGAGTGGGTCGCCATTCCCTCCTCCAGATCTTCCCGACCGAGGGATTGAACTAGGGTCTCCTGCATGACAGGCAGATTTTTTACCGGCTAAGTTACCAGGGTGCAACCTGGTCTTAAATTAAAGCAGGAATTTGGGGTACTGACCACTGTTAGATCGATGGAGGCTTTGCCAGTGTGGACGGTCTGGGGGAAACATTAAGAATTCTTCTTAAAGCAGTATCACTCACCCAGGTACATAGTTTTGAAATCTCAAGAAAAGTCTGTTTGGTCTTTTCCCTGTATTATGACATCTGTATAAACCTTTCTTTTCCATTCTACTTTTACTTCCTCTTCTAGATCTCAGATACCTAAGTCCTGGATTATTATAAGATATTATTAGGCATGACAACTAAATGCAGAGTATGATCCTGGACCAGTTATACTCTTTTTCTTTTCCTTTATTTTTTAAAAAATTTCGGCCATACTGTGAGGCATGTGGGATCCTAGGCCCTCAACCTGGGATTGAACCCATGTCCCCTGCAGTGGAGTGCAGAGTCTTAACCGCTGGACTGCCAGGGAAGCCCTCCTTTCTTTTTAAATAATGGACACTACTGGAATAACTGGTGAAACCTGAATAAGGATTGTAAATAAGTCTCTACTGCATCAGTGTTAATCTCCTTATTCTGAATATCATCTTGTAGTTCTATAACAGAATATCCTTGTTCTTAGGAAATGCACACTGAAGTATTTAGGTATAAAGAAGGAGCTTGAAATTTGCAACTAACTCTCAAAGATTCAGAAAAGAATAATAAAATATAAAGAGAGAAAATTATAAAGCCAGTGTCATCAAGTGTTATCAGCTGGGGAATCTGGGAAAAGGGGAGCTCTTTGTACGACTCTGGCAACTTTTCTGTTAATTGGAGAACTGCTTTAAACCTAAAAGTTACCCACCAAAAATTTTTCAACTGATTTCTATTGCCATCTGGCTACGTCTCCCTCCTTAGTCCCCAGTGCCCCATGGTTCCCAGTGCCTATGCATGACGTTCATGCCTCCCAGTCTGGCCCCACCATCAGTGGTCATCGAGCCAGCTCCTGTCCCCTCTGACACTCTCCTCCAGCCAGGCAGGGCTCTTCACCCAGATTTCCCTGCCCCCTTTCTTCAAGGTCAAATCCCACCTTTCTTTTAGGGATTGTGAACAACATTGGGATGAGAGACGATGAAACCATTGTTCCTGGGTGCTTCCTGTGAGCCAGACACTGCCACATGCTCTGAATATTCTCATTTTTTTCATTGTTCCTGGGTGCTTCCTGTGAGCCAGACACTGCCACATGCTCTGAATATTCTCATTTTTTTCATTGTTCCTGGGTGCTTCCTGTGAGCCAGACACTGCCACATGCTCTGAATATTCTCATTTTTTTCATTGTTCCTGGGTGCTTCCTGTGAGCCAGACACTGCCACATGCTCTGAATATTCTCATTTTTTTCATTGTTCCTGGGTGCTTCCTGTGAGCCAGACACTGCCACATGCTCTGAATATTCTCATTTTTTTCATTGTTCCTGGGTGCTTCCTGTGAGCCAGACACTGCCACATGCTCTGAATATTCTCATTTTTTTCATTGTTCCTGGGTGCTTCCTGTGAGCCAGACACTGCCACATGCTCTGAATATTCTCATTTTTTTCATTGTTCCTGGGTGCTTCCTGTGAGCCAGACACTGCCACATGCTCTGAATATTCTCATTTTTTTCATTGTTCCTGGGTGCTTCCTGTGAGCCAGACACTGCCACATGCTCTGAATATTCTCATTTTTTTCATTGTTCCTGGGTGCTTCCTGTGAGCCAGACACTGCCACATGCTCTGAATATTCTCATTTTTTTCATTGTTCCTGGGTGCTTCCTGTGAGCCAGACACTGCCACATGCTCTGAATATTCTCATTTTTTTCATTGTTCCTGGGTGCTTCCTGTGAGCCAGACACTGCCACATGCTCTGAATATTCTCATTTTTTGTTTCTTTTAAAAAATTTTTAATTAATTAATTTTTACTTATTTATTGGGCTGCGCCAGGTCTTAGCTGCGGCATGCAGGATCTAGTTCCCTGACCAGGGATGCCCTGATAGGAAGTGCAGAGTTCAGCCACTGGACCACCAGGAAGTCCCTGGAGAGTCTCATTCTTTGCTGAAGCCGTCTCATTAGCCAAATCCCACCTCTCTCCTCAAGGTCAGCTCAAGGCCGCCCTTCTCTTCCACGGTCTCTCTCCTCTGGCCAGAGTGTGTACCCCAGTTTCCCACCTTGTCTCCTCCCGTATCCCACTCGTGTACCATTAAGATGGGCACAGGGTCCTGTCTGCCTCTTCCAGTGCTGCCTGTGGACATCCCTCAGCTGCTCACACAGAGCTGGGGCTGAGGTTCTGGAAGCCTCAGCACTCTGTGTCTGGAGTGTCAGGGTCTGGTCGGAACTCCACGCCCTGTGGTGCCTCTGTGTCCTCATCTCTGACACTGGCTAACAGGATGGCTTCACCAAGGCATGAGACCCACCAGAGACTGGACAGGGTCTGGCACACAGGAAGCCCCACCGCAGGAAGGAAAGAGTTACACCCTCCCTCACCTCAACAACTTCCACACCCCTGAAGCCCTGACCCCACTCCCATACTTCACACATTTTGCCTTAAAACTTGTTCCTTGTTTCTTCTCTCTCTCGATCCTTACAAAAAAGTCTGGTTCTTTCCTAGAAACCTCTTACACCCTCTCCCCTTTCTTCCATAGCTCCTCCCCCTTCCTATACATTTTCCAAATAGCTCCTAACAACACTCTAGTGTTCTTATTTGGAGAATTCCATGGACAGAATAGCCTGGCGGGCTACCATCCACGCGGTCACAACGAGGTCGGACATGACCGTGTAACTAACACTGTCATTTTTCACTGAGCATCTACCAGAAGTCTGACACTGTTCCATATGCTTTACACCTGTTACTCATTCTGTCTTCATAGTAACCCTATGAGCTCTGTGCCATCATGGCCTCCATTTACAGATGAGGAAATCATGGCACAGGACAGCAAGGAAACTTGCCCAAAATCACAGCTACTGGTGACAAAGGCATTATGTGGACATATCACCACTTTCAGGCTCAAAATGTCTGAGATGGATCTTGTCATCCTTCATTACTAGCCAGAGATTTTCCTCAACTATCCCAGTGGTTCCACTAATACCTTACACCTCAGACTGGAAATCCTGGTGTTTCCTAACATGACTGTCAAACTATCAGTAAATCTTGTAATTCAGGATAACTGCCTATTGCCTGTAGTGAGTGTGATTAGTCGCTTCAGCCATGGTTGACTCTTTGCAACCCCATGGATTGCTGTCCACCAGGCTCCTCTGTCCATGGGACTCTCCAGGCAAGAATACTGGAGTGGACTGTCATGCCCTCCTCCAGGGGAGCTGGTGTTTAAATGCTTCTGTGTGTTTTTGGGTCCCAGCCAGGGCCACCTTCCAGGTTCGCCCGCCCCAAGTCCCACTCCTAGAAGCCAGGTGTCCCACTGACTCAAGTGTGTCCCCCTTCCCCACATCCTCCTCCAGGCCCCGCCTAGCACACCCTTCCTCCTTCGCTGGCTTATCTGAATCTACCCATCCTTCCAACCCTCAACTCCACTGAAAAGGTTTTTACCAAAATGAGGGTCAGTACCGCACAGTTTGGAGCATCCAATCATTTCATGTCTTTGTTTCAACTTCTCAAAACGTGAGTCCCCGGAAGGCAGGGACATGTGGGGTTGTTCTGGGTGCTTCCTGTTTGTGGAGCTGCCCTGACCCACGGCAGTGAGCTACAGCCTAGAGGACAGAGGCTGGTCTTCAAGCCACCGTACCGTATCACGACATCAAACTGGTTCAGGGCATGGCCCAGCTCCAGTCCGTGGAGGATCCCGCCGCTTCCGATGACCACACAACGCTTGCAGCTCTTGGCTCTCAAGAGTTCAGGAAAGTCATGCTCTGGCAAGAGTTCCAAGAGGGTCTGGACTTTCCCAGAGAACTTGCGGAATCCGAAAGGAGGGTCATACTTGTACTCAGCCTCAGTCTCCGCAGGGACCTTTGTCACAAATGGCGACAGGTCCAAGCTGTACCTGCTCCCGAAGAGCTGTGCCATTGACCTCTTGGCAAACTGGGGCCGGCACTCCTCCTGCAGGACTTGCTGGGCATACTGCTGGGCTCTCTGGAAAGAAGCGCACAGACCTGGATGTCAAAGGCTTGCAGGCATTAGAAGTACACTGTGACAGGGGACACTTGGCCCTGCGGTGTTTGACGTAGCTCCCTTGTGGATGACTGACTTGTAACACAAAACAATTGCATTTAAGAGTTAATTCAAAGAATCCTCCTGCCAGTGCAGGGGATGAGGGTTCAATGCCTGGTCCAGAGACTTCACTTGTCAAGGGGCAATGAAGCATGTGAGCCACGACTAGCCTGTGCCCCCCGGGCTACAGCTGAGCCTACGCGCTGTGAGCACTGAACCCCGGGGGCCTAGAGCCTGTGCTCTGCAACAAGAGAAACCAGCGCATGAGAAGCTCCTGCACGGCAACCAGAGAGAAGTCCCCACTCTCTGCGGCTAGAGAAAGCCCAGGTGCAGCAACAGAGATCCAGCACAGCCAAAAATAAATAAACTTTAAAAAAACACTTTAAACGGAGTCAATTTATGCTTGACGTTTGAGAGGAAAATCTAGGAGAAGCACACGAAAAGGAGATAAAACTCAACTAAGATGTTCCATTGCATGAGTGAAACAGGAAGGCCCCCACCTCCTACCCTTCTGGCCTAGCTCGTTCAAATAATCCGAGGTTCAAAAAGGTGTTTAAGATTTCATTTAAAAAAAATCTTCTCAGAAGATTTCATGGTTCATAAAATCCTGATACGTGCTATAACACAGATGAAACCGCAAAGATAGACTCATCTAAATAAGCCAGTCACAAAAAGACAAGTACTGTAGAACTCCACTTACAGAGATTATCTAATGTAGTCAAATTCACAGAAATAGAAAGAATGGTGGTTTCTATTCTATTCTAGAATAGACCAGTGATTAATAGGGGCTGGGGGGAGGGGACAGTTTCAGTTTAGTAAGATGGAAATGTTCTAGCGTGAATATATTTAACAGGACTTAACTACATTTTAAAATAATAAATATGGTAAATTTTAAATTAAATTTAAATTTTATGGTATTTTTAAAAATCATAGTTTAAAAGAAAAAAGAGTCCTAGGGACTTCTCTGGTGGTCCAGTGGTTAAGACTCCATGCTCCCAGTGCAGGGGGCCCGGGTTTAGTCCCTGATTAGGGAACTATGATCCCACATGCCATATAGTGTAGCCAAAAGAGAGAGAGAGAGGAAAAAAAAAAAACAAAAACACAAGATTTCCTGTTTCAGATTCCTATGTAGTGGGATGAAAAACAGGATTATTTATCAGTTAGGGTAATGAGCTCCACAGCCTGGAATGGAAACTAGGTGTAACCTGCAACCTTGTTCTGTCAACAAAAAATTGCCTTGTTTTGTATACAATTTTCCCTGAAACGTTAATGTTTTGCATCAACAAGAAATGACTGCTGAAGGCCAAGCACGCTAGCCTGGCTGAAGGCAGCGGGACACAGACAAACATGGAATAAATGGCCACTCACCCCACCGTCTGCCCTTTGGCTCAGTCTGGCCAAATGCTGCCTTGGGACCGTCTGTCAGGAAGTTCTCCATCATCACTGTGCTCTACGTCCTCATCACTACATGGTGCAGCCTAGGCCTTGCCTTATGCCTCCTTCCATCAAACTGCACGCATGTGTGTGTGTGTGTGTGTGTGTGTGTGTGTGTGTGTGTGTGGCCCTCTATTTGCTGGGATATTTATTTTTAGTATTGAACATGTCTTTTGAACCATGTCAGTACTCTTATGAGGATTATTATTGCTGTATACAGTTCTAAATGTTTGCCTCAACTATGTTTGTTTCTCAAAGTCCTGTCTGATTTTTGCATGATAAAATTTTTGTAGAAATAGCAATTCTCTGAATATAGCAGAAACCCCTCCCTATATTTAAAATCACAGCTCAAAGAGTTATTAGTACTGGAAAGAGCACATCGTTTGTATCTTTTATATCTTGAGGATGTGGCCCCACGCCTGGAGAAGGGAAGTGATGTTCCTGGAGCCTCGGACAGTGCTGCAGACATGGTCAGTCTCAGGTCACCAGCATGACACCTAGGACTCCTCGCAAGACGGTCCTATCTTCACTTTGTGGGCTCAAGGTGGTTCACCCAGAAGGACACAGCTGAGCTGGCAGGTCACCTAGTCTGATCGCCTCCCAGGCTCCTATGATCCTAGCCTCTGCCCACAGAGAGCAGCTGACAATCACCAGTGAGAGCAAGAGTTTGAACTGGCATCTTTGCAAGGAATCAGTGAGAAAGCCAAGCAAGAAGCCAGCTGTGACCGCAGAAGACTCTGAATGCAGGCCTCACCGTGACCCTGCCTCCAAGTCCAGTGACGCTCTGCAACCACTGGCCCTTAATGCAAGACTGAGGGCAGGGCAAGCAGAGGGACCACATGTACTGTACACACTTGTCTCTAGACCCCAGGCCTGACGGTTATTAACCACAGTTTTTAGAGAACAAAAGGTCTAATTCTTCACTATGGAAGCATATCCCAAGCATCTTGTTTTACAAATCTCCTGGGATAAAAAAGAACATTGGAAAAGTACCAGAAGACAGAAGCCTCACGACTGACTCAGGACCAGAAAGACAGGTTAGGTGATGGAGTCAGAGACCGGATCATGACTCTTCCGGCCGCCAAATTTTCTCTTTAATTTGAAAGGAGTGAAATTTCCATTCTGGCAGAGAGTCCCATCTCAGGCTTCAAAGCGAATTTTCTAGACCATGAGCAGAGCACCTTCTGATGGTGACCCTTCCTGTCCCTCATTCATAGCAGGTGCAATAAATCCATCCCAGTGACAATGTTCTCAGGGCCACTGGAAATGGCCAAAACCACAGCAATTCCTTTTCCTCTTTTGTTTTAATTTGTTGAAACACGTAACATGCCCCACAACAGTCTCAGCCTCCATCCTTCCTCTTCCCAGCTTAAAGCTCAGAAGAAAAATGCCCGGGGAGGACAGCTCATTTTGCAGAGCTGCAGTCAAGACCGGAAGCATCACAACCTTCCTCTTTTCTGCTGTAGACAGGGCCAAAGCTGTGTGCTGGAGCAGGCTGGTGAGGAAGGACACAGTGAATCTGGCTGACATCCATCCTGAGTGAGGCCCACCACCAAGCAGAGGACTGTGGACTCTCTCAAAGACACAGGATACCCCTTTGCTCCTGAATCGACACAGGGACACAGGAGATTCAGTTTCTGAAAAACTTCCAGGCTAAGTTTGCTGACTGCCCATGACTCA
The DNA here is from genome assembly GCA_006408675.1 of Madoqua kirkii. Taxonomy (NCBI): domain Eukaryota; kingdom Metazoa; phylum Chordata; class Mammalia; order Artiodactyla; family Bovidae; genus Madoqua; species Madoqua kirkii. The sequence goes on from SJYC01079748.1 coordinate 30,755, forward strand.
GAATAAACAGACATCAGGCAGCTTCAGTTGTCAATGACATGGAAAACCACAAAGTGAGAATCCACAGAGGGGTATTAAAAAATGAATTTTCTTCAGTAGAATCTCCATGTTCAGTTCTACCCCATAATTTTTAGGACAGTCCTTCTCAGAAATATAGGTAAGTGACATAATTCTGAGTAAAAGGCAATGTTTTATTTATCGATTTAAACCCAGGACAGGAAACAGCATTTGGGTTGGAAGGAGGTCTGAGGCCTGGAGCTGACCGGACATGTATAAGAACCCAACTCAGCCACAGACCACATGAGCCAAAGGTATGGGTTACGTTATGATACTTTCACTTTCGTGTTTGTAAACTCCGGCTTAACTCCCATGGGTTAGCTGTCTATAGCTTTTAACTGGTTAAAGGTAGAAAAATCTGAATAACCAAGTCATAGAGAGAATAGCATGATAAAATCTCAACCAGCCAGTGGTTGCCTGGGGCTGGTAGTTGAGGGTAGGGACTGGCCACAGAAAGGGTGAGAGGGAATTCACATGTAATGAAATGTTCTTAATGGGATTGTGGTGATGGAGGTATAACTATAAACTTACTAGATGCTCCTTCTAGAACTAACGTTCAGAAAAGATGTCCTTTTCATCATAGGGACTGGAATGCAGAAGTAGGAAGTCAAGAGACACCTGGAGTAACAGGCAAATTTGGCCTTGGAGTACAAAATGAAACAGGGCAAAGGCTAACAGAGTTTTGCCAAGAGAACACCCTGGTCATAGCAAATACCCTCTTCCAACAAAACAAGAGAAGACTCTACACATGGACATCACCAGATAGTCAATACTGAAATCAGATTACATTCTTTGTAGCCAAAGATGGAGAAGCTCTATACAGTCAGCAAAAACAAGACTGGGAACTGACTGTGGCTCAGATCATGAACTCCTTATTGCAAAATTCAGACTTAAATTGAAGAAAATACGGAAAATCACTAGACCATTCAGGTATGACCTAAATCAAATCCCTTACAATTATATAGTGACAGTGACAAATAGATTCAAGGGGTTAGGTCTGATAGACAGAGTGCCTGAAGAACTATGGACAGAGGTTCGTGGCATTGTACAAGAGCATTCTCAAGAAAAAGAAATGTAAAAAGGCAAAATGGCTGTCTGAAGAGGCCTTACAAATAGCTGAGAAAAGAAGAGAAGTGAAAGGCAAAGGAGAAAAGAGAAAATAGACCCATTTGAATGCAGAGTTCCAAAGAACAACAAGGAGAGATAAGAAAGCCTTCCTCAGAGATCAATACAAAGAAATAAAGGAAAATAACAGAATGGGAAAGACTAGAGATCTCTTTAAGAAAATTAGAGATACCAAGGGAACAATAAAGGACAGAAATGGTATGGACCTAACAGAAGCAGAAGATATTAAGAAGAGATGGCAAGAATACACAGAAGAACTATACAAAAAAGACCTTCAGTTCAGTTCAGTTCAGTTGCTCAGTCATGTCCGATTCTTTGCGACCCCATGAATCGCAGCACGCCAGGCCTCACTGTCCATCACCAACTCCCAGAGTCTACCCAAACTCATGTCCATTGAGTCGGTATGCCATCCAGCCATCTCATCCTCTGTTGTCCCCTTCTCCTCCTGCCCCCAATCCCTCCCAGCATCAGGGTCTTTTCCAGTGAATCAACTGTAATGACCCAGATAACCATGATGATGTGATCACTTACCTAGAGTCAGACATCCTGGAATGTGAAGTCAAGTGGGCCTTAGGAAGCATCACTATGAACAAAGCTAATGGAGGTGATGGAATTCCAGTTGAGCTATTTCAAATCCTAAGAGATGATGCTGTGAAAGTGCTACACTCAATATGCCAGCAAATCTGGAAAACTCAGCAGTGGCCACAGGACTGGAAAAGGTCAGTTTTCATTCCAATGTCAAAGAACATTCAAACTATCACACAAGTGCACTAATCTCACACGCTAGCAAAGTAATGCTCAAAATTCTCCAAGCTAGGCTTAAACAGTACATGAATTGAGAACTTCCCAGTGTTCAAGCTGGATTTAGGAAAGGCAGAGGAACCAGAGATCAAATTGCCAACATCCACTGAATCATCGAAAAAGCACAGAATTCCAGAAAAACATCTACTTCTGCTTTATTGATGATGCCAAAGCCTTTGTATGGATCACAACAAACTGTGGAAAATTCTTCAAGAGATGGGAATACCAGACCTGCCTCCTAAGAAATCTGTACACAGGTCAAGAAGCAACAGTTAGAACAATGGACTGCCCCAATTGGGACAGAAGTATGTCAAGGCTGTATATTGTCACCCTGCTTATTTAACTTATATGCAGAGTATATCATGAGAAATGCTGGGCTGAATGAAGCATACGCTGGATTCAAGATTGCTGGGAAAAATATACAATATCAATAACACTCCTCCAACTGGGTGCTTAAAAGGAGAAGGAGTAAATCTTACGGCATGTATATTTTATCAAAAGACACTGTTAAGAAGAAAATAATCAGACAATCTGGATCTAGACCCAGTTCCAGATCTCTTTATCACAGTGTTGTTTTTCAGTCGCTGAGTTGTGTCTGACTCTTTGAAGGATGCCAGGCTTCCCTGTCCTTCACCATCTCCCTGAATTTGCTCAAACTCATGTAAGTGATGCCATCCAACCATTTCATCCTCTGTCGCCCCCTTCTCTTGATCTCAATCCTCCCCAGCATCAGGGTCTTTTCCAGTGAGTTAGCTCTTGACATCAGGTGGCCAAAGAAGTGGAGCTTCAGCTTCAGCATCAGTCCTTCCAATGAATATTCAGGACTGATTTCCTTTAGGATTGACTGGTTGGATCTCCCTGCTATGGTAGTGTAAACTTGGTTAAAGCATGAGCCCGAGGTCTAGGCTTCAGTTTCCTCACCTCTATGAGACTACTGAAGGATGGTCAGGGGAAAAGAAAGGACACCAGGGAGAGAAGGATCAGTTTGGAAGTGTGAATACCTGGACTGATTTAAAACTCAGCCCAGGGTTACTCTGCTTACTTCATTATTTATTTATTTATTTTTGGCTGCACTGTGTGGCATTTAGGATCTTAGTTTCCTGATCAGGGATCAAACCCAGGCCCTCTGCAGTGAAATCATGGAGTCCTAATCACTGGACCACCAGGGAATACTCTGCTTACTTTAGATATGTGAGTGTGGGTCTATGGAGTCAGAGCAAAGACATAAACTTGGCTTTGATGAACAGCCCAGAATGCAGCCCCCAGGGTGATGATGTGTGGTCTGTAGTTCCCGAGAGAAGGCCAAGTTCAGAATGGTGCTACCATGTGGCCCCAACCTAAACTGCTGTGACTATGACCTTGACTATGACCTTGTCTCTCTTCAAACATCTCTTAAGTGCAACTTGGCACCTGCACCACACTCAAACTGTTGTAGCAACCCTGCAGAGACCACTGTCAGTCTTTTTGCACAAGCTGCATATTAAAAGACATCTTTAAATAGAAAATATAAAACCCACAGCAAATACTTGGCCAGAGCCACACTTCTGCTGTGCCCCTACTGGCAGAATGTAACTAGATGTTCAGAGTCCAACAAGGCTGCTGGCCTTGCAAGCTGCTGAATGTTATCAACAAAGCTAACAGGGCCCCACCTACATGACTCTGAGATCTCCTGCTAATATACAACCATAATCATCAGATTCATCCAAGTGCTCTTGGCAGGATGGGTCAGTCTCCACCAAAGCCTGGACACACAGATTTCTCTGTAGGGAGCTCATATTGAACACCACCTCCCAGCCATTCACACCATCTCTCAGTCATTCACACCCCTCCCAGCCATTCACACCAGCAAGTTTCCCGTCCACTTCCTCTATAATGGGGACTTAGAGGGTTTCTCTTCCTGTTTAGTGATGTGGGACCAGATATTAAATTTAGGAGCTGCTCAGAGTCTAGTCAAATCTATGGTTTTTCCCATAGTCATGTATGGATGTGAGAGTTGGACCATAAAGAAGGCTGAGGGTCGAAGAATGGATGTTTTCAAACTGTGGTGCTGGAGAAGACTCTTGAGAGTCCCTTGGACAGCAAGGAGATCAAACCAGTCAATCCTAAAGGAAATCAACCTGAATATTCATTGGAAAGACTGATGGCTGAAGCTGAAGCTCTAATACTTTGGCCACCTGAGGTGAAGAGCCAGCTCACTGGAAAAGACTCTGATGTTGGGAAAGATTGAGGGCAGGAGAAGAAGGGGACAACAGAGGATGAGCTGGCTGGATGGCATCATCAACACAATGGACATGAGTTTGAGCAAACACCGGAAAATGGTGAAGGTCAGGGAAGCCTGGCACACTGAAGTCCATGGTGTCGCAAAGAGTCAGACAGGACTGAGTGACTGAATAACAACAGAGTGGAACTCAAGGTTTTTCATGCTCTGGTCCTGTCTCCTTTCAGGCTCATATTCTGCTATTTCCCACTCGACATCCTTGCTACTGCTGCTGTTAAATCGCTTCAGTCATGTCCGACTCTGTGCGACCCCACAGACGGCAGCCTACCAGGCTCCTCGTCCCTGGGATTCTCCAGGCAAGAACACTGGAGTGGGTTGCCATTTCCTTCTCCAATGCATAAAAGTGAAAAGTGAAAGTGAAGTTGCTCAGTCATGTCCGACTCTTCACAACCCCACGGACTGCAGCCTACCAGGCTCTTCCGTCCATGGGATTTTCCAGGCCAGAGTACTGGAGTGGGGTGCCATTGCCTTCTCCCAACATCCTTAGCAGCATCTAACTCTTGCTGTTTCTCTCCTTGACCATGCTCTCTGAGACAGGTACTCTTTGGCATAGTCATGACTACCATGAGAAGTAGGGCATTTTGACAGAGTCAACAGTGCTAACATTTTTAAAAGTGTCAAGTAATAGAATAAAAGATGCCCCTCATCTCTCCATGATTAGAGCAGGTTTTCACTTTCTTACTTTATTAATTTCCAAACTGAGACTTGAACAAACCCGTTTGACTTACACAACCACATCCCCATTCCTTCTCCTTTCCACACAATTTTGGGGCACTTTCTAATTGGAAAAGATAATGATCTTTTAGAAGTCTTTCAGAACTGGGTTGATGTGGCTGGGCCCTTGGGCTGCCTCCTGGGTCTCCATTTCCTGTCCCATCCCTTCTCCAGCAGGCAGCGGGCTTGGGAGGCTGACCCTGCCCCTTAGGTACCCCGGCCCCTCCACCCCTGCTCAAGGACTAGTCAGGAATCCTGACTGAAGCCAGCTGGGCCAGGGCGCTAGCACCCATGAGAGGCTGTTACTGGTTCAACAGTGAATGTCAGTTTAAAACTGGCCCCACCAGCCGAAAGGGGGAATTCATGCTGCATGGCTTAGGGGGAAGAGGCGGGAGAGCTTTTTTGCTGTCTACTGGGAATTATGAAGAGTCAAAGAGGAGGCATCTGTCTTATTCCTCAAAGGAATATTAAAGATAATGTATATTACTGTAGGGGCTTCCCAGGCAGCAGTAGTGGTCAAGGACCCGCCCACCAATGCCTGAGATGTTAAAGATGCGATTCCTGGGTTGGGAAGATCTCCTGGAGGAGAACATGGCAACCCATTCCAGTATCCTTGCCTGGATAATCCCATGGACAGAGGAACCTGGTGGGCTACAGTCCACAGGGTCGTAGAGTTGGACACAACTGAAGAGACTTAACATACACACACACGCATATTACTGTTAAGTCCTCAGAGAATTGCCTGTTAAAACTTAACCATGGATTTTCTGTACAATCTGGAGTTCAAAGAGGAGAGGCTGCACTGTGGTTCATGTAACCTCTCTGCTTCCTCTGGAATTTAATACAGCTCAGTAATAAAAAGACAAATAACCCAGTTAAAAATCGGGTGGGGAATTTGAATAGGCTTTTCTCCTTAGAAGATATACAACTTAATTGTAGATAAGGGTTTTTTTTGTGTGTGTGTGCCTGATATAGGCAGGGCTGGGATGGTGGGGTGACACAGGGGCTGAAGAGACTGGCAGGAACCAAGTCATGCTGCCAGGATGAACGGAGTCGGCAAACGTCTAAGGACAGAAACAGCAGGAAAGAAAGGCCCCGTGATCAGCAAGACTCCTGAGACACAAGGGTTCTACACAAGCCATGTATGCATTTATTAACTACGCTTTTTTCATGTATGTGTTTATACCTGTTTGTCGCTCTCCCCCCCCAAAATCTGAGGCTTTTCCAAGCATATACAGATTAGAAACACATGAGTAAAAGCCAGAACTAGGAAAGGGGCTCTGTGCCTGTTATCTTACTGGACTCTGATCACTCCATTTCACAGATGGTTATCGGTGCTCCAAGACTGAGAAAATGGGGACTCTGGGGTACAGTCTCTGGGTCGGGAAGATACTCTGGAGGAGGGCATGACAGCCGATTCCTGTATTCTTGCCTGGAGAATCTCAAGGACAGAGAAGCCTGGCGGGCTGCAACGGTCCAGGGGATCACAAAGAGTTAGACCTGACTGAAGCAACTTAGCAGGCACGCACACCAAACAGTTAAGTCACTTGCCCAAGGTCTCACTATAATTGAGTGGCATTTAGATTTGAAACCAGGTCAAAGTTGAAGCTCTCTGCTCTCTGCATCATACTACCTTTAACTTCTGGCTTCTTCCTTGTGGACACTCTACCCAGGCAAGGAGCAGAGTCATCAGGAGCCTGCACTCTGAAACCACACTGCGGGGTCCAAGCCCTGACTCACGCACTCAGGTAACCTTAGACAGGTTACTTAATCTCGCTGTTCCTACATATCCTCAGCTATCAGATAGGGGTAATAATAATAATAGCTTTATCTCCAGGACTATAATGAGGGTCAAATGAACTTCTATTGTGAAATCATTTTTAGAACAGTTTCACAGTATATGCACTTCCTGGGTGATGCAGTGGTAAAGAGTCCACCTGCCAACACAGCATACGCAAGAGACATGGGTTCAACCTCTGGGCTAGGAGGATCCCCTGGAAAAGGAAATGGTAACCCACTCCAGCATTCTTACTTGGAAAATTCCATGGACAGAGGAGCCTGGTAAGCTACAATCCATCACATCACAAAGAGTCACAGACATGACTGAGTGCGTGCACACACACACACACACACACACACACACAATATACTAGATTAACTAAACTAGCTAAGTAAACTAAACTTCATGTGAAATGCTAGGCTGGATGAAGCACAAGCTGAAATCAAGATTGCCAGGAGAAACATCAATAATCTCAGATATGCAGATGACAGCACTCTTTTGGCAGAAAGCAAAGAGGAAATAAAGGGCCTCTTGATGAAAGTGAAAAGAGGAGAGTGAAAAAGCTGGCTTAAAACTCAACATTCATAAAAATGAAGATCATGGATCCAGTCCCATCATTTCACGGCAAATAGATAGGAAACAATGGAAACAGTGTCAGACTTTATTTTCTTGGGCTCCAAAATCACTGCAGATGGTGACTGCAGCCATGAAATTAAAAGATGCTTGTCCTTGGAAGAAAAGCTATGACCAACCTAGACAGCATATTAAAAAAACCAGAGACATTACTTTGCCAACAAAGGTTGGCACAGTCAAAGTTATGGTCTTTCCAGTAGTCATGTATGGATGCGAAAGACGGGCCATAAAGAAAGCTGAGTGCCAAAGAATTGATGCTTTTGAACTGTGGTGTTGGAGAAGACTCTTGAGAATTCCTTATACTGCAAGGAGATCCAACCAGTCAATCCTAAAGGAAATTAGTCCTGAATATTCACTGAAAGGACTGATGCTGAAGCTGATGCTTCAATACTTTGGCCACCTGATGAGAAGAACTGACTCACTGGCAAAGACCCTGATGCTAGGAAAGACTGAAGGCAAGAGGGGAAGGGGATAGCAGAGGATGAGATGGGTGGATGGCACCACTGACTTGATGGACATGAGTTTGAGCAGGCTCTGGGAGTTGGTGATGGACAGGGAAGCCTGGTGTGCTGCAGACCTTGGGGTTGCGAAGAGATGGACATGGCTGAGCGACTGAACTGAAGCTAAGTGTTAACTTGGGCTAGCAGCTTAACCTCTCAGGGCTTCATCTGTAAGATGCAAAGGACACTGTATGACAATTAAATATAATTTAATTTATAAGGATAATGCATGTAAAGCACCCATATGTGTCAGTCATCATTAAGACCCTGCTGCTTTACTTAAAATCATCTCATGTTTTGTCCAGGGCTGAACATTATCAGATAATTTGCAACTCAATCAGCAGAATTAGCATTTAATATGACAATTGATTAAAAAAAATAAATACACATTGAAGGAAAAATCCTGAAATACAACGTGAAATCATTAAAACAAAATTAAACACAGAAATGGCAAACAATAGGAAAAGAATGGACTTCCCTGGTGGCTCAGAGGTTAAAGTGTCTGCCTGCAATGCAGAATTTCTTTCTGATCTGCTTTAAGAACATTTACATTGATAGGATCACAGCATATTAACTTCACGAACCCCCAGGCCATAGGCCAATACCAGTCCATGATCTGTTAGAACTGAGCCACACGGCCGGAGGTGAGCAGCTGGCAAGCAAACAAAGCTTCATTTCTATTTACAGACGCTTCCTACTGCTCACCTTACTGCTTGAGCTCTGCCTCTGTCAGATCAGCAGTGATATTATAAATGTAATATGCTTGAATCATCCCCAAACTATCCTCATTCCCACCCCAGGCCATGGAAAAACTGTCTTCCACAAAACCCATCCCTGGTGTTCAAAACCTCACCCCATGACTTCAGTGAATGAAGCAAGAACAATGAAGGTAAGGTGGGTGCTTTGAAGTGCAAAGGTTAAATGATTTCCCTTCTGCTTATAACTTTCATGAACATTTACTTATAACACTTTAGAGATGATATTACTATTTAAGTATACACTTGGAAATATTCTAATTTAAACCACACTGATGGAATACTAACCTTTATGCGATCGGGGTCTGTGTAAGGCATTCTTTTCATGTCACATTCTTCAGTAGTATGATTTAGCTTGAGGATATAAAAAAGGATCCACACTCCAAATACAAGCAGTATGCACCTAGAAAAAAGATTAATGAGGCACAATGACGCTGTCATGGAATAATCAAGAGAGAACACGTGAAATAACTGAAAACCTAACCCAAATTGAGTTTGTCTGACGCGTGGCAAGAAAGTACAGTCTTTAAGATGACCTCATAGGGCGGCATTTCTTATTTTCCTAACAAGATAAATGAGTCACTTACGACTGTCTTTGTTATAAACAAGTAAAAAATTTTCTTCTGCAAAGGCACCACAGTAAAATCTGAATCACAATAAAGATTATTAGACTTCAAACAAAATAATAAATTTTGAGCTACAGAATCTCTGCTTTAATTGTTTGCTACTTTAAAATAGCCCTTCAAATTCTGTAAGATTCCACTTACATGAGATGGACCTAGTCAAAATTACAGAAACGTAAAATGTTGGTTGCGAGGGGCAAGTGGAGGAGGGGTAGTGTTTAATGGGTCCAAAGGATCAAGAGTTCTGGAGGTGGATGGTATGATGCTGTATGACAGTGTGAACGTACTTAATGCCAATGAAACTGTACACTTAGAAATCATTAGGACAGTAAATCTAAGATATTTTACCATAATTTAAAAAAAATGGGAGAATATACTGTGAGCTCTTCCATAAAAAAAAAAAAAACAAAATAAATAATCTACTTATTATTCTTCTAAAAAATTATACCCAGAAACGAGATAGAATGAACTAAGGCAGTACAACTAGTCACCTTGAAGACCACCTGTGAAAACAATTTTTAAAACTCTGATAAATTTTTTTTAAAAGACTGATAAATTAAAAACTATTCTACAGTTTAACACATACACACACACACACACTGGGAGAAAAAGAACTGAGTTTAGTCCTGGTTCTAGAAATCTCATTCTTTTCGGCCAGGCCATGAGACGTATGAGATTTTAGTTCCCCAGCCAGGGACTGAACTTGGGGCCTGGCAGTGAAATGACAAATCTTAACTGCTGGACTGCCAGGGAATTCCTAAGAAATCTCGTTTTACTAAGCTCCCCAAGGATTACTGACAAAGTAAAGGTTAAAAAAAATTTAAATCAAGTTTAACAAACACTCCTTTAAATGATTTGTGTTATTGAAAAAACAGTGAAGGAATATTAAGGGGAAAATAATCTGTTTTTTAAAGAAAGGGACAGTTTAAAAAATACAGCATCTAGCATAGTATACTGTACACAATAGTGCAAAATATTTCCTAGTATCTGAGGATTATGATGCAAGAAAGTATCATTAGGAAGTGGGAGGTGATAATATGTATAATTATGGCTGATTTGTACTATTGTATGGCAGAAACCAACACGACACTGTAAAGCAATTTTCCTTCAATTTAAAAACAAATAAAAAAAAAAGACTTCTTGATTCTCATTTCAATAGAGTCCACTATGAAACCTGAACAAGTATCTTAATTCTTCTGTGGGATCAAAAACAGAAGTGAGTGGGATACAACCATTTGTGTAAAAAACTGAAGGTGTGGGGAGGGAAATACAGAGTATTTGTTACATACACAAGACTGTTAATACTAGTCATCTTTAAGTAGAAAGAAGAAGTGTGGGGAGCAGAGATGATGAATACCTTTAATCTGTTTTGAATCTTGTGAAGGCAGTTATTACCTATTCTTTTCTTCAGCCCTCAGTAAAGGTATTATATTCAGTGCATTAATAATTCCCTTATTTTGATTAGAAAACAAAAAAAGGAGGGGATTTCCTGGCAGTCCAGTGGTTAGGACTTCAAGCTTCCAATGCAGGGGATCAGAGGAACTAAGATTCCATAAGTCAAGCAGCACAGACAAAAAAAAAAAAGGAAGGAAGAAAAGGTTAATAGAGGTTCAGTGTCTACAGCACTGGTTTTGCTGCACTGTAATTCCTGGCTGTGAGTCTGTCCCATCCACACTGTATGGAGTTCTGGTCCTAGGTCTATCTCCCACTTGGCTAGTACCCAGCACAGGGCCAGGCATGTGGAAGCCTTGAAAATTACTGGTTGATGATAAAAACAGATGTTTATGAATATATACTTTCTTTTCTACCCATCTCCTTCCCAAATTAGTAAAATGAGGTGAGAGACTAGATTTCAGTGTTGGATTTCTACCCAGAGACATGAAAAAAAAGGGTAATTTACCACCTGGTTTCACTGGTACCAAATAAAACCGACAAGATCCCCGCTTTAACAATTCTTTCTCTTATTAATGACTTCCCAGGTGGCTCAGTGGTAAAGAATCTTCCTGCAGGCAGGAATCCCGGGTTCAATTCCTGGGTTGGGAAGATCCTCTGGAAAAGGGAATGGCAACCTACTCCAGTTCTCTTGCCAGGAAAATCCCAAGGACAGAGGACCCTGAAGGGCTACAGTCCATGGGTTTGCAAAGAGTCAGACACACGACTGAACACCCATGCTCACACTCACACCTCTTATTAGGATGAAAGGGTGACCTGGCTGGAATATTTCTCATGCTTTTTAGTGTTTAACGTTAAATGTTATTCAAACGCCTGTAGGGAATTTTAATTAACTGCATTTTTAGACTCACTGGAAATAGCAAAGGGGAAGCTCTCTTTTGTTGGACAGCAGTGGGAAGGGCTGTGACCTGGAAGTTGCAGGGCCTGGCGACCCTCTAGGCCAGCACTGCACCACCACCAAGCACGACCCGCGGCAGGCGCCTGGGGCACATGTGCTCTGAACCCTGACTCAGACATGCCTGTAAACGACCGTGACCAAGTGTGGCCAAGGAGCACTCACTGAACTTTTCTCCCAGTTCTGCCCAAATCAGAGGCATCTTGTGGCCTGAGGGCCCAGTCTTACTTGAGGATGTCTTTTAGCAACAAGTTGGGTCTTCGCATCTTGTTCTGAGCTCTGTGTACCATTGCAGGGAGGGCCGTGAGCAATCGCTTCTCAGCTTCACACGGCTGTGGTCACTTGGCATTGCTGTGAAGAGAGGAGAGGGAGGAGGAGGGGAAGAGGCAAATAAGTTTGGTAGATGATGCTTTTAAAGAAACTTTTTTCGCAGGGTGGGGTTGGGAGGCACATTGTGTGGCTTGCAGAATTTTAGTTCCCTGACCAGGAATTGAACCTAGAGCCTCAGCAGTGAAAGCACAGAGTCCTAACCACCGGGCCACCAGGAATTCCCCAGGAGCCTTGATGTTGTGCCGTACCGTGTAATACTACTCAGCCAAAAAGAGGAGTAATGGATTCATAGACACAGTAACTGGACAAATCTCGAGCTGAGCCAATACTAAAAGTTTACACACTATAGGATTCAATTTACATAATGCTCCTGAAATGACAAAATTACAGAAATGTAAATGGATTAGTGGTGGTCAGGAGTAAGGGAAGGAATGATGGAAGTGGCTATGGAAAGGCAACATGAGGGGTCCATGTGGTGATGGAAATATTCTCTTTCTTGACTATATGCCTGTCAATATCCCAGCTTCAATAGTCTACAGTTTTGCTACCATTAGGGGGAAGGGCTTCCCAGGTGGCTCTCTGGTAAAGAAGACGCTCGCCAATGCAGGGGATGCAGGAGACTTGGGTTTGATTCCTGGATTGGGAAGATCTCCAGGAGTAGCAAGTGGTGACACACTGCAATCCATTCTTGCTTGGGAAATCCCATGGACAGAGGAGCCTGGAGGGCTACCGTCCTTTGGGTCAAAAAGAGTTGGACACAACTGAGCGTACACAGACACACACCACTGGGGGGAAAAGGAATAATCTGTGTTATATCTTAAAACTGCATGTGGCTCTACAACTATCCCCAAATTAGGTCTAATTTATTTTTTGAGCCTTTACCTTTTAGAGATACATATGGAACTATATACAGATGAAACAGGAGATATGAAAACCGCTTCAAAAAACAGGAAGGAGATAAGTGTGTGGGGGAATAGATGAAACAAGATGAACCTTAAATTGCTTTTGAATCTAGGCAGTGGGTACACAGGGCTCACTATACAATTCTCAATGATATTTGAAATTTTCTACCATAAAAATTTAAAAAGAAAGTGTACATAAAAAAGAAGAGGAATGTACACAGAGGAAGAAGGTTACATAGAAAAAAGAAAACATGGTAATTTTAAAAGAAGTTTTTCTTTAAAAAATATATATTTTCTCAGGCACATACATAATCTTTTGAATTAATTTTATTCTCAGATTCTCAATTTTTAAGTAATATTCTAATGGGTATTGTAGTAGACATCAAAACATCTCCCCCCATCTCAGTTTCCCCCCTCCTCTCAGTTGAACAGAACTCTGGATTTTTAGCTGGGCACATGGCCTCCCAGAATAAAGACTACATTTCCCAGCCTCCCTAGGGGCTAAGTACAGTCTCACGGCTAAGTTCTAGTCAGTGGGAAACAAGCAAACTTGCGGGTTTATCTCTTGGCGTACTCCCCTCTTTCCTTTATCCCTCTTCCTGATGGCTGAAATACTGACACCTGATGAGCCACTCTTCCACACAGCACATCACCCAAGAGATGGAGGATCAACAAGAGAGAAGAGACCTGGGTCTTTGGGCCACCCCTATGGACAGAGCCACCAATCCACCTTGGACCACCTGTCTCTGGACTCTTGCATGACAGAAATAAACTTCTGTCTTATATAAGCAACTGTTACTTAAATCTCAGCTAGTACAGGCACCTACCTATAGCATTATGGTACGTTTATATATTAATTTAGGAAATCATATCTTTACTATACTTAGTCTTGTAGCAGGAGGAAGTAACATCTCATTATTCACTTCATTTCCCCCATTAGTATTGTGACATTTTCTTTGAAAAAAACTTTTCTTAAACTGACATTCAAGTATTTGATGTTTTGCTACCATTAACACTCTCCCCAATTCTAACCCTGCAGCACTAGAATGTAAGAATTTCCATAGACTTGCGTCACTCCAATTGAATATTTAAAAAAAAAAAAACAAAACCACGCCAAGGGCTTCATGAGCAAACTTCTGCTGAAGAATCTATTGAATTCTTTTTAAAGGAGAAATAAGATCAACTGAGACCCTGAAAGGTTTTCAACCACCGTAACTCTGTGGTTACTTGGACACACAGCCAAGCAGAGGTTCCCAAGGGGCTGCTTATGATCAAGACATTAATAAAGTGGAAGTTTCTAATGACACTTCACGGCTGAGTGGACCTCCCAAGAACAAAGCAGACGGTGCTATTAGAATCTGGGTTCTGCCCTTGCCTACGGCTGGTGCCCTGGACAGGGCTGTGGGCTCTGGCCTCTACCCTCCCCCTCCTCTTTCTCATCCTCTCTGCCACGGAGACTGAAACCTGCAAACTGCATTCCCAGACTCCATTGTGCCACCCGGCTTCCTGCTGAGTTGTGACTGTGGACCATGTGGGTGGGAGCCTGGAAGGCAAGGACGTGGGGCTGCAGCCTTTCTTTGCCCTGACTCCATGACACAGGAGCAGAGGTGATGGAGTCCTGACTCCATGACACAGGAGCAGAGGTGATGGAGCTGCCCGCAGGTAACTCCAGCAGCAGCTGGGGCCACCAGCATCCTAGGTTTCTACCCAACAGAGGGGACGGCACCTCTAGTTCTGTGACAAGTACAGGCTTCGGCACAGGGTGACAGCAGCCCCCCCAACCCCCTCAGTGGTTCAGGGCTTAGGTAACCTGCATCCTTTAGGCACTCTGGTTTCTGGCCACAGCTTTCCAGCCCAGCCCCATCGAGGCCTTTCTTGAATCCTGTCCACGTTCCTTCCTGAGGTCTCTGGACAGGCAGTGTCTTCTGAAGCCCCTCCTGTGCTTGCCCTGTCAGTTTCTGGGCAGGCTCTCTTTCCCAAGCCCCCTTCTAAATGCCCAGCTTCCTTCATGGGTCTCTCCTCCCCATCGTGACAGCCCAGCTGCTCCTTCACTCAGTCTGCAGACCACAGTGGGTGCCTTGGAATCATACCTCCATCCCCACCTCTGCAATCATCAACTCCCCCATGCAAGGCACAGGACTCCAGGGTCCCGGTCCCCATTTTCTGCACCATTTTCTCCTTGCAAAAGTGGAAGTGCTTGTCACTCAGTCATGTCTGACTCTGCAACCCCGTGGACTGCTGCCCACCAGGCACTTCTGTCCATGGGATTCTCCAGCCAAGAATACTGGAGTGGGTTGCCATTCCCTTCTCCAGTGGATCTTCCCGAATCAGGGATCGAACCTGGATCTTCCACATTGCAGACAGATTCTTTATTGTCTGAGCCACCAGGGAAGCTCCTTCATTCTTAAACCCTCTCCTTTGCTATGAAGCTCATTTTAAACACCATAATCACCCCTGGGCACTCCCCTATCTCTGTTTATCATTATGAACTGAAATTTCCTGTGTACATTTTAGGTCTCCTCTACCCCTTTCCCTGGATTATTGAACTGCAAGGGTAGGACCTGGCACAGAGTAGGACCTTCAGAAACATCCCAGGGATATCCCTGGAGGTCCAGTGGTCAAGAATCTGCCTTCCATCAGAGGGGATGTGGGTTTGATCCTTGGTTTGGGAAGTGATATCCCACATTACATGGAGCAACCAGGCCCATGTGCCACAACTAGAGAACCTGCATGCTGAAATTTGAAAAGCCTGCATGTCACAACAAAGGTCCAGCACAGCTAAAAAAGAAAGAAAGAAAGAAACATCCCACATGGAATGAATGTGTGTTATATGCCTATAGGATAGGCGTATATGACTATACACCTATAGTCATCAAACAAGATAAACTCCCCACCACCAAAATGTACTTTCTCAACAATATTTAAGATTCAAACTAAAACTGAATGTGAACAGCAATTATAAGAGCAAAGAGTAAAATGTAAATTCTACTAAACTATCTAGCATGCCTGCATGCATGCATCCAAGTCACTTCAGTCGTGTCCAACTCTTTGCGACCCCATGGACTGTAGCCCACCAGTCTCCTCTGTCCATGGGATTCTCCAGGCAACTGAAGTGGGTTGCCATTTCCAGGAATAGAGTATTGAAAAACACACATACACACACACACACAAATGAGTCAGCTCTTCACATGAGGTGGCCAAAGTACTAAAACTTCAGCTTCAGCATCAGTCCTTCCAATGAGTATTACAGACTGATCTCCTTTAGGATGGACTGGTTGGATCTCCTTGCAATCTGAAGGATTCTCAAGAGTCTTTTCCAACACCACAGTTCAAAAGCATCAGTTCTTTGGCCTTCAGCTTTGTCTATAGTTCAGTTCTCACATCCATACAGGACTACTGGAAAAACTATAGTTTTGATTAGACGGGCCTTTGTTGGCAAAGAAATGTCTCTGCTTTTAATTTACTGCCTAGGTTGGTCATAATTTTTCTTCCAAAGAGTAAGTGTCTTTTAATTTCACGGCTGCAATCACCATTTGCAGTGATTTTGGAGTCTAAAAAAATAAAGTCTGTCACTGTTTCCATTGTTTCCCCATCTATTTACTGTGAAGTGATGGGGCGAGATTTCATGATCTTAGTTTTCTGAATGTTGAATTCAAAATTTCTGAATTCAAAATTAAACAATATTAAACAGTATTAAATTATGGTATAAGAAGTAAGAACTCTTCTTGTTGGAGGCAGAATTTCTGGAAGGATTTATGAGGGGGCTTCTGGAATTTTTTTTTTCATAGATTTGGTCACCTTATGAAAGTTTTTAGTCTGTGCACCTTACTGAATATATTGTCTTAAACAAAAATTTATTCAACAACATTGTTAAATGTGCAAAATTAATCGATGGTACTAAAAACCAAAAAAGCAATGATCTTTGTTGGGGGATCTAGGCACCACTGAGGAGAAGGTCTGAAGGAGGAATCTAGAATGGATTAATGTTCTGTTTCAGGACCTGAATCATGTTTACTTTAGTGTTTTCTCTGTTATTTATGATATTTTATATCTATTTCTATTGAAACATATTAATAATTAAGATACACATGAATTGGGGGAATTTTTCTGTGTGAGTGTTATATTTTGGGCTTCTCTGGTGGCTCAGACAGGAAAGAATCCACCTGCAATACAAGAGATTAAGGTTCGATCCCTGGGTCAGGAAGATCCCCTGGTGAAGGGAATGACTACCCAGTCGTGTTCTTGCCAGGGGAATTCCATGGGCAGGGGAGCCTGGCGGGGTACTGCCCATGGGGTCACAGAGAATTGGACATGATTGAGTGTTATATTTCACATTTTTTAACTGTTTGGAAACTATGTCACCTTAGTCCTATTTTTAATATTGATAGTCAAGAACATGTCAACCACACAATCAATATTAAATACTATCTTCGCTAGGCTAACTTTAAATATGTACATGTATAGCAATAGAATGAGATTCTGTATCAGAAAATATATGCACCTTTATGCAAATAATACTGAAGGTGTGATATGAGGTGGTATTCTGTGGCATCTGAAATCAGAGATGAAATTTGAGCCCAAGAAATTGAACTATTTACATTTCAGTGGCTTGAAAATAAGTTTTGTGGTCTGTGACTGAAAGAAGGAACAGAATCTTAATTTTTCAAACAATATGTATGTAGCTGGATAGGGATAATTAGGAGAAGGCAATGTCACCATACTCCAGTACTCTTGCCTGGAAAATCCCATGGTTGGAGGAGCCTGGTAGGCTGTGGTCCATGGCATCACTAAGAGTCGAACACGACTGAGTGACTTCACTTTCCCTTTTCACTTTCATGCATTGGAGAAGGAAATGGCAACCCACTCCAGTGCTCTTGCCTGGAGAATCCCAGGGACAGCAGAGCCTGGTGGGATGCTTGCTGTCTACAGGGTCACACAGAGTCAGACACGACTGAAGCGACGCAGCAGCAGCAGGGATAATTAACAGCTAAAGTCTAAATTGTAGTTTAATGTAGTTTAATGTCTGCCTGGAATACTGGTGAGTGAGACCAGCAGAGGGTCAGAGCCGTCTCCCAGGGAATAACAATCTAACTAAAAAGATCATTAACACAGGATATTCAGATTCACATTTTCTTCTGGCCCAGTGTCCCTCATTTCTCAGATGACTAGCCAAGCTGTAAGAACAAAAGCTGAGTAAACATCCATACACAAACACACACTGTAACAGAGATCCAAAATTGTCCTTTTTCTGGAACAAAGTGACTCTATGTTGTTGGTGGGGTTTTCCCAGGTGGTTGCAGAGGTAATGAACCAGCCTGTCAATGCAGGAGACATAAGAGACATGAATTTGATCCCTGGGTTGAGAAGATCCCCGGGAGGAAGGCATGGCAATCCACTCTAGTATTCTTGCCTGGAGAATTGCATGGACAGAGTAGCCTGGTGGGCTATGGTCCATGGGATCACAAGGACTCATGACTGAAGCGACAGCGTGCATGCATGATGTTCAGTTCAGTTCAGTTCAGTCTCAGTCCTGTTGGACTCTTTGCGACTTCATGGAGTGCAGCACGCCACACCTCCTTGTCCATCACTAACTCCTGGAGCTTACGCAAACCCATGTCCATTGAGTCAGTGATGCCATCCAACCATCTCATCCTCCTTCTCCTCCTGCCTTCACTCTTTCCCAGGATCAGGGTCTTTTCAAATGAGATTGGTGGGAAGAAATTTCGCCTTCTTTGAAACAGAAACACTGGCATGCTGAAACTCTGTCAGATGAAGACAGAAGGAAGCAGCAGTATGACAAGCATTGCTGATGGCCCATTATTAGCATTACCAGCTAAGGTGACAGCTCCAGGGAAGGCTGAACACCACTGTGGTTGAAGTCTTGGTTAAACATAGAGGGTGGTCAGAGCTTCAGCCTCCATCAGAATCACAAGGACTCATGACTGAAGCGACAGCGTGCATGCATGATGTTCAGTTCAGTTCAGTTCAGTCTCAGTCCTGTTGGACTCTTTGCGACTTCATGGAGTGCAGCACGCCACACCTTCTTGTCCATCACTAACTCCTGGAGCTTACGCAAACCCATGTCCATTGAGTCAGTGATGCCATCCAACCATCTCATCCTCCTTCTCCTCCTGCCTTCACTCTTTCCCAGGATCAGGGTCTTTTCAAATGAGATTGGTGGGAAGAAATTTCGCCTTCTTTGAAACAGAAACACTGGCATGCTGAAACTCTGTCAGATGAAGACAGAAGGAAGCAGCAGTATGACAAGCATTGCTGATGGCCCATTATTAGCATTACCAGCTAAGGTGACAGCTCCAGGGAAGGCTGAACACCACTGTAGTTGGAAGTCTTGGTTAAACATAGAGGGTGGTCATAGCTTCAGCCTCCATCAGAGACAGTACTGCTGTCAGTACTTTAGCCTCCAGAGACAGCAGGGGCTACAGGAAGAGACCCACCAAGGGTCCCTTGTACATTTTGACTAACTGCAAGTGACGCATGCCATTTTTATAGCAGTTGAGAGGATTTGAGTATATGAAGCTTATGTATGATGATAAGCCGCTTTGAAAAAGAAAAAAAATTGAAAGAAATCATTTTATACATCTGCGTCTCTTTTGCTGTCTCGCATGCAGGGTTATCGTTACCATCTTTCTAAATTCCATATATATGCATTAGTATACTGTATTGGTGTTTTTCTTTCTGGCTTACTTCACTCTGTATAATAGGTTCCAGTTTCATCCACCTCGTTAGAACTTATTCAAATGTATTCATTTTAATGGCTGAGGAATACTCCATTGTGTGTATATACCACAGCTTTCTCATCCATTCATCTGCTGATGGACATCTAGGTTGCTTCCATGTCCTGGCTATTATAAATAGTGCTGTGATGAACACTGGGATACACATGTCTCTTTCAATTCTGGTTTCCTCGGTGTGTAAGCCCAGCAGTGGGATTGCTGGGTCATAAGGAAGTTCTATTTCCAGTTTAAGGAATCTCCACACTGTTCTCCATAGTGGCTGTACTAGTTTGCATTCCCATGATACTGGACGCTTCCGGCTGGTGCACTGAGATGACCCAGAGGGATGGTATGGGGAGGGAGGAGGGAGGGGGATTCAGGATGGGGAACACATGTATACCTGTGGTGGATACATGTTTATGTATGGCAAAACCAATACAGTATTGTAAAGTAACTAGCCTCCAGTTAAAATAAATAAATTTATATAAAAAAAGAAATCATTTTATGAAAGTAACTCTAAAGTCTCTTAGAAATGGGGGGGGAGGGGGCGTGCTGAAATGACAGAGAAGATTTTGGAGATTCCCTAATTGTGGATAGCTGGAAGGAAGTCTGTTAATATCAATTTAACCTTATTGAATCCTAAGAGTGGCAGACTTTATTTGAGCGGGCTAGAAAATCACTGCAGATGGTGACTGCAGCCATAAAATTAAAAGACTCTTACTACTTGGAAGGAAAGTTATGACCAACCTAGACAGCATATTAAAAAGCAGAGACATTACGTTGTCCACAAAGGTCCATCTAGTCAAAGCTATGGTTTTTTCAGTGGTCATGTATGGATGCGAGAGTTGGACTATAAAGAAAGCTGAGCACCAAAGAATTGATGCTTTTGAACTGTGGTGTTGAAGACTCTTGAGTGTCCCTTGGACTGCAAGGAGATCCAACCAGTCCATTCTAAAGGAGATCAGTCCTGGGTGTTCATTGGAGGGACTGATGTTGAAGCTGAAACTCCAATACTTTGGTCACCTGATTTGAAGAACTGACTCACTTGAAAAGACCCTGATTCTGGAAAAGATTGAAGGCAGGAGAAGAAGGGGATGACAGAGGATAAGATGGTAAAATGGTATCACCGACTCAATGGTCATTAATTTGGGTAAACTCCAGGAGTTGGAGATGAACAGGGAAACCTGTTGTGCTGCAGTTCATGAGGTTGCAAAGAGTCAGACATGACTTAGGAACTGAACTGACCTGAACTAAAAGCTAATAGGAGGAAATAAATTATATTACTAATGAAAAGGAGTGATTTGATTTTATAGATTTTCCCTGTTATCTAAACTTTACCTATTTTCTAATCATATAAATATACATTTTATCTCACCTTTCTCTTAGATATTACTCCCAATATCATAGAATTCTTAAGCTGAAGCTTTTTAGTCCTTTCTTCATTGAAATTCTTGTCAACTTTTTAAAGCTTAACAGCAAAAAATATCAAATGTCACAAGCAAAGCATTGGAGAGTAAAAGAAGGGACTATGTAATTCCTTCTCAAATATATTGTTCAGACCCATCCAGAGTCAGAAATCTGTGATACAGTGGAAACTTGGAATAAGCTATTACTCCAGAATTTGAAAACACATAAAATCTAATTAAAGTCTTGGTTCTTTTGCTTTTGTTTTTGCTAACTTGGAAATTGTTTATCTTTATATTGCTGAGTAGGCACTCCCATCTT
Source organism: Madoqua kirkii (assembly GCA_006408675.1). Classification (NCBI taxonomy): domain Eukaryota; kingdom Metazoa; phylum Chordata; class Mammalia; order Artiodactyla; family Bovidae; genus Madoqua; species Madoqua kirkii. The sequence goes on from SJYC01079748.1 coordinate 52,059, forward strand.
TGAGGAGCTCTGCATGCTCGGTTGCTTCAGTCCTTTCCAACTCTTTGTAACCCCATGGACTGTAGCCTGCCAGGCTCCTCTGTCCATGGAATTCTCCAGGCAAGAATACTGAGGTGGGTTGCCATTCCCTTCTCTAGAGGATCTTCCTGAACCAGGGATCTAACCCAGTCTTGGCAGATTCTTTACCACTGAGGCACCAGAAGTAGAGGTGCCTAAACTCTAAACTTACAGTTCAGTGGTTGCTCAGTTGTGTCTGACTCTTTGCAACACATGGTCTGCAGCATTCCAGGCCTCCTTGTCTATCACCAACTCCAAGAGCTTGCTAAATCTCATGGCAATCAAGTTAGTGATGCCATCCAACTATCTCATCCTCTGTCGGTCCCTTCTCCTCTCACCTCTAATCTTTCCCAGCATCAAGGATTTTTCCAGTGAGTCAGTTCTTTGCATCAGGTAGCCAAAGGATTGGAGTTTCAGCTTCAACATCAGTCCTTCCAATGAATATTCAGGACTGATCTCCTTTAGGGTGGACTGGTTGGATCTCCTTGCAGTCCAAGGGATTCTCAAGAGTCTTTTCCAACGCCATAGTTCAAAAGCATCAATTCTTTGGCGCTCAGCTTTCTTTACAGACCAACTCTCACATCTATACACGACCACTGGAAAAACCACAGCTTTGACTAGATAGAACTTCGTTGGCAAAGTAATATCTCTGCTTTTTAATATGCTGTCTAGGTTGGTCATAACTTTCCTTCCAAGGAGTAAGTGTCTTTTAATTTCATTGCTGCAGTCACCATCTGCAGTAATTTTGGAGCCCCCCAATGTTTCCCCATCTTTTTCCTATGAAGGGATGGGATCGGATGCCATGATCTTCGTTTTCTGAATGTTAAGTTTTAAGCAAACTTTTTCACTCTCCTCTTTCACTTTCATCAAGAGGCTCTTTAGTTCCTCTTTGCTTTCTGCCATAAGGGTGGGGTCATCTGCTTACCTGAGGTTACTGATATTTCTCCCGGCCATCTTAATTCCAGCTTGTGCTTCACCCAGCCCAGCATTTCACATGATGGACTCTGCATAGAAGTTAAATAAGCACAGTGACAATATATAGCCTTGATGCACTCCTTTCCCTACTTGGAACCAATCTGTTGTTCCATGTCCAGTTTTAGCTGTTGCTTCTTGACCTCTACTCAGATTTCTCAGGAGGCAGGTCAGGTGGTCTGGTATTCCCATCTCTTGAAGAATTTCCACAGTTTGCTGTGATCTATACAGTCAAAGGCTTTGGTGTAATCAATAAAGCAGATGTTTTCCAGGAATTCTCTTGCTTTTTCCTATGAGCCAGTGGATGTTGGCAATTTGATCTCTGGTTCCTCTGTCTTTTGTAAATCCAGACTGAACATCTGGAAGTTCTTGGTTCATGTACTGTTGAAGCCTGGCTTGGAGAATTTTGAGCATTACTTTGCTAGTATATGAGATGAGTGCAACTGTGTAGTTCTTTGAGCATTCTTTGGCATTGCTATTCTTTGGGATTGGAATGAAAGCCAACCTTTTCCAGTCCTGTGGCCATTGCTGAGTTTTCCAAGTTTTCTGACATATTGAGTGCAGCACTTTCACAGCATCATCTTTTAGGATTTGAAATAGTTCAGCTGGAATTCCATCACCTCCACAGTTCACAGTGGTCCTTCCTAAGCCCCACTTGAATTCTCATTCCAGTATGTCTGGCTTTAGGTGAGTGATCACACCATCACGATTATCTGGGTCATAAAGAGCTTTTTTGTGTGGTTCTTCTGTTTATTCTTGCCACCGCTTCTTAATATCTTCTGCTTCTCTTAGGTCCATACCACTTCTGTCTTTATTGTGCCCATCTTTGCATGAAATGTTCCCTTGGTGTTTCTAATTTTCTTAAAGAGTTCTCTAGTCTTTCTCAATCTGTTGTTTTCCTCTATGTCTTTGCATTGATCACTGAGGAAGGCTTTCTTATCTCTCCTTGCTTTTCTTTGGAACTCTGCATTCAAATGGGTATATCTTTCCTCTCCTCCTTTGCCTTCAGCTTTTCTTCTTTTCTCAGTTGTTTGTAAGGCCTTCTCAGGCAAACGTTTTGCCTTTTTGCATTTCTTTTTCTTGGGAATGGTGTTGGTCACTGACTCCTGTATAATGTCGCAAACCTCTGTTTGTAGTTCTTCAAGCACTCTGTCTGTCAGATCTAATCCCTTTGATTCTGTTTGTCACTTCCACTGTATAATCTTAAAGGATTTGATTTAGGTCATAGCTGAATGGTCTAGTGGTTTTCCCTACTTTCTTCCATTTAAGTCTGAATTTGGCAGTAAGGTTTTCATGATCGGAGCCACAGTCAACTCCTGGTCTTGTTTTTGCTGACTGTATAAAGGTATCCATCTTTGGCTGAAAAGAATATAATCAATCTGATTTCAGTGTTGACCATCTGGTGATGTCCATGTATAGAGTCTCTTTGTTGTTGGAAGAGAGTGTTTGCTATGACCAATGTTTATTCTTGGCAAAACTCTGTTAGCCTTTGTCCTGCTTCATTCTGTACTCCAAGGTCAAACTTGCCTGTTATTCCAGGTATCTCTTGACTTCTTAGTTTTGCATTCTAAACTTACAAAGAAATATAAAAGAAAACAAAATTTTGAGTAAAGTGTACATCTGGGTAAGACCAGAGGTATAATCAGTTCATTTCAATCACTCAGTTGTGTCTGACTCTTTGCGATTCCATGAATCGCAGCACACCAAGCCTCTATTTTATCTTTGTCTTTTTTTGTGCTAAAGTGATTATTTTTAAATAATTTTGGACTTACAGGACAGATGCTTGACTAATATAAACAAAACTTCCTCCAGAACTATTAAATAAAGTCAGTTATACACCACATAAGCCCCATCACCTCAAATATTTCAGTCATTTTTACAAGTAAGACATGTTTTCAATGTAGTAAATTTCCACCAAAATCAGGAAATTAACTCATCGTGTTTCTACCATGCCACTCATAGACCCATAACTGGCAGTTGTTGCAGTGATGTCTCTTACAGTGTGTGTGTAAGCATGCTCAGTGGCTAAGTCTTGTCTGACTCTTTGCAAGCCTATGGATTGTTGCCTTCCAGGCTCCACTGTCTATGGAATTCTCCAGGCAAGAATATTGGATTGGTTTCCATTTCCTTCTCCAGGGAATCTTCCCAACCCCAGGATCAAACCTGTGTTTTTTTTGCATCTCCTGTATTGGCTGGCAGATTCTTTACCGCTGAGCCACCTGGGAAGCTGAAAGACAGTCAAATCCAGGATGAAGCACTGCATCTAGTGTTGTGTCTTTCTAAACTCTCTCTCAATCTGGAATAAATCCAGGTCTTTCCTAATTCCCATGACCTGACACTTTTGAGTGTAACAGACCTTTTTTTTGGATCACCTGTGATGTGAATATCAACTTCTTCATGATGGCTTTGAGTTCATGGACCACCGGCAGGAGCATCCCAGGAGTGATGCCACATCCTCCTGGTTGTCCATGGCTGATGTCCACTTTGGTCTCTTGAAAAAGTGCATCTGTGTGTTGGAGTGTCTTTCCTATGTTGAAGTCTTAAGCCCTGCTTTCTGAGTGTGACCTCATCTGGAAATAAGGTCTTGCAGATGTAATAAAGTCAGGTTGAGGTCACAGTGGATTAGAGAGGGCCCAAATGCGGTGACTGGTGTCCTTACAAGAGGAGAGAGATCTGACAACACAAACACAGAGGGGTGAAGCCACGTGATGATGGAAGCAGAGAGTGGAGTGATGCAGCCACAAGCCACTGGCACCAGGCACTGGTGGTCACCACCAGAAGCCAGAAGTTCCAGGAAGGACCCTCTTCCAGCGCCTGCAGAGAGGAGCCTGGCTCTGGGAACACATGGACTCCTAGCTCCAGGGTCTTGAGAGAATACACATGTGTCATTTTAGGTCACCTGGTTTGTGGTAATTTGTTATCTGCCATCCCAGAAAACTAATACAAGGTTGTATCTGCCAGATTCCTTTACAATAAAATGAGTTTTCCCCTTTATAATAAATAAGTTTCTTTTTCCCTTGTGGAGTCCTTTGAGATTAAGTAAGGAAGTCCTTAAAAATTTTTACTCACCTGTTTTTAGGATCCAGTGATGCTTCCTGGCTCAATTATTACTATTGCTGTGTTGTTAAAAAATAAAACTATGTAAAAAATTAAAATAATTTCCTTTTTTGATTTTTCATTTAGTTTTTTAAAAAAATTTTAAACAGTTGTTATAAACTTTTAAAATTAATTTTTATTGAAGTTCAGTTCAGCTCAGTCACTCAGTCGTGTCTGACTCTTTGTGGCCTCATGGACTGCAGCGGCTTCTCTGTCCATCACCAAATCCTGGAGCTTGCTCAAAGTCACGTCCATCGAGTTGGTGATGCCATCCAGCCATCTCATCCTCTGTCATCCCCTTCTCCTCCTGCCCTCAGTCCCTCTTGGCATCAGGGTCTTTTCCAATGAGTCAACTCTTCTCGTGAGGTGTCCAAAGTACTGGAGTTTCAGCTTCAGCACCAGTCCTTCCAAAGAAATCTCAGGGCTGATCTCCTTCAGAATGGACTGGTTGGATCTCCTTGCAGTCCAAGGGACTCTCAAGAGTCTTCTCTAACACCACAGTTCAAAAGCATCAGTTCTTCGGCACTCAGCTTTCTTCACAGTCCAACTCTCACATCCATACATGACCACTGGAAAAACCATAGCCTTGACTAGATGGACGTTTGTTGGCAAAGTAATATCTCTGCTTTTCAATATACTATCTCAGTTGGTCATAACTTTCCTTCCAAGGAGTAAGTGTCTTTTAATTTCATGGCTGCAATCACTATCTGCAGTGATTTGGGAGACCCCCAAAATAAAATCTGACACTGTTTCCACTGTTTCTCCATCTATTTCCCATGAAGTGATGGGACCAGATGCTATGATCTTCGTTTTCTGAATGTTGAGCTTTAAGCCAACATTTTCACTCTCCTCTTTCACTTTCATCAAGAAGCTTTTTAGTTCCTCTTCACTTTCTGTCATAAGGGTGGTGTCATCTGCATATCTGAGGTTATTGATATTTCTCCCGGCAATCTTGATTCCAGCCTGTGCTTCTTCCAGCCTAGCGTTTCTCATGATGTACTCTGCATATAAGTTAAATAAGCAGGGTGACAATATACAGCCTTGACGTACTCCTTTTCCTATTTGGAACCAGTCTGTTGTTCCATGTCCAGTTCTAACTGTTGCTTCCTGACCTGCATACAGATTTCTCAAGAGGCAGGTCAGGTGATCTGGTATTCCCATCTATACTCTGCATATAAGTTAAATAAGCAGGGTGACAATATACAGCCTTGACGTACTCCTTTTCCTATTTGGAACCAGTCTGTTGTTCCATGTCCAGTTCTAACTGTTGCTTCCTGACCTGCATACAGATTTCTCAAGAGGCAGGTCAGGTGATCTGGTATTCCCATCTCTTTCAGAATTTTCCAGTTTCTTGTGATCCACACAGTCAAAGGCTTTGGGATAGTCAGTAAAGCAGAAATAGATGTTTTCCTGGAACTCTCTTGCTTTTTTGATGATCCAATGGATGTTGGCAATTTGATCTCTGGTTCCTCTGCCTTTTCTAAAACTGGCTTGAACTTGTGGAAGTTCACAGTTCATGTATTGCTGAAGCGTGGCTTGGAGAATTTTGAGCATTACTTTACTAGTGTGTGAAATGAGTGCAATCGTGTGGTAGTTTGAGCATTCTTTGGCATTGCCTTTCTTTGGGATTGGAATGAAAACTAACCTTTTCCAGTCCTGTGGCCACTGCCGAGTTTTCCAAATTTGCTGGCATATTGAATGTACCACTTTCACAGCATCATCTTTCAGGATTTGAAATAGCTCAACTGGAATTCCATCACCTCCACTAGCTTTGTTTGTAGTGATGCTTGATACATAGTAGTATATATATGTCATTCCCAGTGTCCCATTTTATCCCTTCCTTCACCCCTTGGTGTCCATATGTTAAAATTTCTGTTCTAATTTATGATTCAAAAGGGTGAAATAAAGTAGAAGTTACTTGATTTGAGGTGATTGCCTTGTAAAACATTAGCACATAAGGCCAGTTTGAAGAAAAGGAGATTTATCTCCATGACAGGGTTAAACACTTCTTCCATCATCAGCCAGCTACTCAGACATTCTACCTCATCCTGATAACATGCCAGTAATAAGCGTCTTTCTAGAAATAATTTGTTTAATTAACATTTTCAAGTTCACTTTCAAAAGGAAGTATAAAGTTTAACATCTCCTCTGTATTTGTGTTTACGTTGCTTTTTAAATGTGTGTTGCATATTTCTATTTTTTCTCTCTTGTATCTCTCTCTGTTTGGCTATTTTACCTGAGGTTTATTTCAAGGCTCAGCACATTTATCTGTAAAGGACCAGGGAGTGAATATATAGGCTGAGTGAGCCATTCGGCCTCAATCATAGCTATTCAGCTCTACACTTGTAGCAGGGAAGTAGCCAGAGACATAAATAAATGAATGTGACTCAGTTCCAATAGAACTTTATTATGGCCACTGAAATTTGAATTTCATTTAATTTTCATGTGTCACAAAATATTATTCTTCATTTTCCCCTAACTATTTAAAAATCTAAAAACCATTTGAACTCAAGTATCATACAAAAACAGGTGGCAGGCGGGATCTGGCCTGCAGGCCATGGTTTTCCAACCCATCGTCAATTTTACAGATTTGGTCAAAAGATGAAACAAACAAAAAAACGCTTAACTTTGTTTATCATATCGATAGCTAATTCTTTGCTCTTTAAATTACTTAACATTTTAAGAATTTAGTCATCCCTTCCATCTACTGTTATAATATTTATTTTTACTGTCTTCTTGAGTTTAATGTTTAGTTTCCTTTTACTATTTTTCATGAATGTTTAAGTATACAGCAGTCTGTATAATAGTGTAACAACCGTATCCTCATTACCATGCTTAATAAGGAAGAGATTACAAAGAGAGAAAAGCGCTTCTATGCTTGGCAGCCTGGTGGACAAGCTAACTTTCATATCCTCCCAATGGAAACCATTAAAGAAAAAAGCTGGATTAATTATTTTGAAATATATTGCCGAGCTGGATAGACAGAAGGAGTCAGCAGAAGGCTGAAAACAATTTAAAATCAGGGACCTCAGAGGCCAGATTACATAGTGTCACAGTAGCTTTGGCCCTCAGAGGGTTAGCTGCCAGCTCTTCGAGACCTAGAGCTTGTGCGGTGGTTCCTAAGGGAACATGGGGCAGGAGGCAGGCCTCCCACCGTGTCTGGAGCAAAGAGCTAGGGGCCTTGGGGTTCCCTCCACCTTGGGAAGGGTGGAAGCGGGATTAAAGCTGTATGGCTTGGGCTGGGCTCATGACCATTTGTAACCCTGAGGAGCTGTCACTCTCGCTTGTCACCTAAATTCACACCATGGGGTTGAAAAGCTGACTTCGAGAATTTCCTGTAAAGGGATCTCAGGTTGATAATGTCTGCAGGTGATGGAAGTGATGCTACTTCAGGTAGATCTGAAAAGAAAAATATCTGCAAGACACATGCCTCACCATTTAAAAACCTCTAAAGGAAAGAACAGAAATAAAGCAAAACTCAGCTTGAACAGAATTGGGAAGTATACTGATCAGATTTAGAATATAAACTGAGTAGGTTTAATATGCTTTAATATAGAAAAGAGAGGCTTGAAAATATAAAAATGAAGCATGGTATTGAACACTGACATTGAAAATTTGAAAAAGAACGAAATGGAACAACTAAAAATGAAAAACATGGTAAAAGATTTCAGCACTACTGGTAAAGAGCGAAATAGACAAAACCAAAGACAGAATTGAATCCATGAATAGAAGACAGACTAAAATGCATTACCCAAAATGAAACAAAGAAATGGGGAAAAACCAGGGTTGCTGGGACATAAAATGAGAAGTTATTATATATATTTGCATATGATATATACATATATACTGATATATATATATATGTATATATATATAAACACATGTGTGTGTATGTGTATATGTATCAGACTCCCAGAGTGAGGAAATAGTGTGAGGATGAGGCAGTATTCCAAAACACCATCACTAAGAATTTTACCAAATTGTTGCAAAATACCAAACCCTTTGCCAACAAAGGTCCATCTAGTCAAAGCTTTGGCTTTTCCAGTAGTCATGTGCAAATGTGAGAGTTGGACCATAAGGAAAGCTGAGGGCCAAATAATCAATGATTTTGAACTGTGGTGTTGGAGAAGACTCTTGAGAGTCCCTTGGACAGCAAGGAGGTCAACCAGTCAATCCTAAAGGAGCTCAGCCCTGAATATTCATTGGAAGGACATTTGCTGAAGCTGAAGCTCCAATACTTTGGCCACCTGATGCAAAGAGCTGACTCACTGGAAAAGACCCTGATGCTGGAAAGACTGAAGGCAAAAGGAAAAGAGAGTGGCAGAGGATGAGATGATTTGATAACATCACACTGACTCAATGGACATGAGTTTGAGCCAACTCTAGGAGATAATGGAGGACAGGAAAGCCTGGTGTGCTGCAGTCCATGGGGTCACCAAGAGTCGGACATGACTTAGTGATTCAAGAGCAATGTTTGTTGTACACGTGAAAAGAGAGGAAAGTAGAAAATGTAAAGTAGCCATAATTTGTCAATTGTTGTATTTTGGTATATTACTTTTAGTTGTGTCTATTAGTATTTTTTAGTTAATTGGTTTCATACTGGTTATATGACCCGTTTTTGAATCACTTCTGTCAAATGAGGCCTTTTCCGTATCTTTGAATATTCTTCAGAAATATCACCACAGCTACTGAATGTTCCATGGTTTGAATGTAGTGTAGTATGTGGAGATTAGCTGCTTGCTTGCCATTCCCGTTTTCTCTGCTTGGGTACACAGATGATTTTTTTCCCAGGCTTTAAAATTTTATTTAGTTTTGGCTATGCTGGATCTTTGTTGCTGTGCATGCTTTTCTCTAGTTGTGGCGAGTGGGGCTGCTCTCTAGTTGAGGTGCATGGGCCTCTCACTGTGGCGGCTTCTCTTGTGGCGCGTGGGCTCTAGGGCACACAGACTTTGGTAGTTGCAGCACGTGGGCTCAGTAGTTGTGGCGCAGAGACTTAGTTGCTCTGCGGCATGAGGGGTCTTCCCAGATCAGGAATCAAACCTGTGTCTCCTGCTTTGGCAGGTGGATCCCTTATCAGTGAGCCATCAGGGAAGGCTTTTCCAGGCTTTTTGGCATTACTCTTGAGCCAGTGACTGTGTTCGGTGATGAAATATGACAATGCTGATGTGTATTCTTTCCAGGCTCCCAGTTCCTCGTGGAATCCTGGCTGAAGGCAATGGCAGGCAGGGGATGCTGAGGGCTCTGAGGACCCCCCAGTGGTCAGTTGCAAGTGGGGACCTACATTCCTCTTATTGGTGTCAATTTGGAAGCGGACAGCTGGGTGCAAAGGGCAGAAGAATGAGGTTATAGAAGAAAGCATAATCATTTGGGGAAAACAGCTGAAAAAACGTATGCAGATGTCAGTTACTTTCAAAAGTGAAACTGCAGTCTTAGATGACTTCTGCATGCAGCTCTCATCAACTCAGAGAGAGATGGTTCACTCGAAGTTTGTAACAAACGTTCCACTTCTGGGCATGGATAGCAGGTGCTTTAGAAAGAGTACCCAGTTAGCGTCCCTGATTGTGACTTTCTGTTTTCTATCCTTTGCTGGTTTATAGTTGTGCTTAGAATGTATTTGTTTTAAATTTATGCCCTGTTTGTGTACTATGAGTATGTTATCAATATTTCCCACTTGGCTGATAACTTTTACAATTCATGTTTTTGATATACTCCTTTAACTTTTAAAGCTTATGAAGTCAGACCTATTTTTGTTGTTATTGTTTATAATTTCTTCCACTGAGTTTATTCTTAGATCCTTAGCCCTCCTAGAACAAGCATTTTTTAAGACAGATGTCAAGTTCTATATTATATTTTTTACTTTGCATTTTATGTTTTCAGGGGGGAAATAACACTTAACACAAACATTTTAAAAATAATTGTAGTAAACAAAAGCATAATTGGGCCATTTATCATGTGCTTTCTGAACAAGTGCTAACAGCTTAATTTAATCCTTGCAACGATAGGAAGAAAGTACTGTTATCAGTGTCCTAGGTTAGCGATGCAGAGGGGGCTGAGGAGCCTTAAGTACTATGATGATGGAGCTGAGAACTGGTGACCCTGGTTTGCACCCAGGCTGGCCAACTCCACCCCCCAAGCCTGCAGCCTGGGTGCCATATGTGCGCTGGCAGCACTGGGGGGCATGCAGTGTTCATGCAGGTGGGGGGCATGCATAGCATGGAGGGGACACTCCTCATTGCACACAAATTCTTATAGGAATTTAAGGTCTCATCCCGGCTATCAGTTCTGTTCTATTGATCTCTCTGACTCATGAATTATTACCTCATTATTAAAATTTTAGTAATTCTCAAAAAATCATATTAAATGCCATTCTACATTAGCTTTTAGCTTTCCTCAATGACTTGCAGCTTCATCTTTCTTTGAACTTCATTTAATGGTGATATTTTCTTTTGGAATTCATTCTAGAAAAAAGTTTAATATTCATTCTATTTTATTGATTACTTATTTGCACACTTGTCTTAGATCTTGTACTAAACAGCAATGTGTTAAGACAAGGGACATATTTTTAATAGCTTTTTTTTTTTTTGGCTGTACCGGGTCTTAATTGCAACATGTGGGATCTAGTCCCCTGACCAGGAATTGAAACTGGGTCCTCTGCACTGGGAGTATGGAGTCTTAGCCATTGGACCACCAAAGAAGTCCCAAGACAAGGGATATTTACCTGTAACACCTGCACTGTGATTTCTAGTGGTCATTCAATAAAAATGTGATTTAATTCTTTTCAGATGGATCACATGGGTTGAGTTTAGTTTATGTAGCACCTATACACATAGTAACACTGTAACAGCTCCTGCTACATGCCAGGCTTTGTTCTAATGCACAGGACATCTTGGTTAGGCAGGCGCCCCTAGGTGGGGAAGCTGAGGCCAGGAGAGGTCACACAGCCTGGCAGGGTTGGAACACAGGCCAACTGAGAGCCGACTGGCCCTGCCACACATTTGGTGTTTACTATGCTACTCGGTCCCCAATGACTGGAGTGTTAGGTGGTGAGAGATGGGTGATATGTGAAGTTCCTGCAGAGGCCTGTGGTCCTCACCTGCCGGATGGGTGGTAGAATCTAGGTAGGCTGTGAGGAGGCATGGATTTGGTCTCCGCAGAAGAAACAACTTGCATCATGTGGGAAAAGCAGAAACAAGCTGTTTGTGGAGATTCTGTTGAGAAATCACCTAGTTTTGGGCGGAAGGTGAATATGCTACAAACCAGTCATTGCTATTTTGAAACTAATTTAGATTAAGGATTCTTTATTAAATCTAAGTAATTAAAAGTTCCAGTTAGTCGTAGCATTGCAGTATATATATATATATTTCTGTCTGTAGAGACAATGTTACAACAAAAATGGTGCCAAACAGCAGAAGGATTTGCATGTTAGGTCTGGCTTGCATTTTCCAGGTAGGGGTTGTGTTAAGTTGGGGAGATTGATTATGTTGTCCCCCGTTTATTCCAACAAGGCATCAGAGTAGATGATCTGACTGCCACATGCATGTTTGTGCAGCTGCTCCCTGTTCTGTTTGTCTCCAGCTCCCTGAACTCTATGAATTCAGTTGCACGCAGGACATCCTGGGAGGAAGGCAGGCATCACAGTGATAGGGGGTCAGGTTGACATCCAGGGAGGAGGCAGAATGGATGGGGGTGCAAGTCCAGCTTCTTCAAGCTATTTTCTGTTTGCTGTGTTAATATACTGTTGGAGCTTGTCTCCTTTCATTCAAAAGAAAAATAAAAAAAGCTTTTTTCCTTGTGCCACAAAATGATCCCCCAAACCCCTCTACTTTTTAGGATTTGACCTTAATAAAATGGTTCCATAACCATTCTGTTTGAAAAGGGGTGGAGAGTCAGATGTCAGAGAGCAAGAAAATGAAATTTTGCATCAGGCAGAATTTCCTCACCAATATTTCAGAAGGATTCATAATTCTGTGGCTGTGTACAAATGATCCATTTTGTTAATCTGAATTTCTAGGGTCATTAAAATTTTTTTCCCTCTGCTCTGGAGTAGTTTATTACTTTGAGAGAGAGGGGAGAAAAAGCCAGTTTAAAACCAGGTAAGGGAAGAAAGCTGACAAAAACATAAATTAGAGGAAGAACTTAATTTAAAAAGTGTCAAAAAGGATAGATAGTCTTAGTTCAATAATAAAGCCTGGTCCGAGAGCCTTCTATCTTTAAATAAAGTGCTCCAGCACTCTATTACCTGTGTACAGCCCATCTTTGATTTCCAATCTAAGTCTATTTTTGCTTCTCGTGATTAGCATACAATGTGAAAAAAAGAAAAAAGTGGTTACATGCGTGGCGATTAGGACATGCCTTTGACTTGAATGTCAGTGTTCTGTCAGCCTAGAGGTGAGGAAATGAATGGCCATTTGCGGGCTCCTTTGAGGTGCATCTTGTCTGAAAATGACTCCGATCCATCTCCTTTTATTTGCATGCTAAGTTCATCACACAGATTGCAAGTCTATAAGCATATATTTGTTTAAAAAGAAACAAAGGGCAACAACATGCAGCAACTTGTTAATCTGTGGGAGGGGGCCTTTCCCTTCCTTCTGCACAGGAGCTTTGAGTCCAGGATGGAGTCCACACATGGGGGCTCTGCCCTGTTGAGAACCACATGCTGGATACAGGGATGGGAGGGCTGAGTCCTGACACAGATGTTAAGTTAGGCACCAACCCGGTGCATGGGAGGATGGAGACCAGGGATGCCTTTCTCTAGTTTTACCTCTGAGAATGGTGTTGGGAGGCATCACTTGTCCTTGGGTTTGATGAAGATGGCACCTAATTTACTCTTTTTTTTTAAATTGTTATTGTATTATGCTGTGTTAATTTCAAGTATACAGTGAAGTGAATCAATTATACACATGCATGTACCATACTTCTTCAGATTCTTTTCCTATTTAGGTTATTACAGAGTATTGAGTAGAGTTCCCTGTGCTCTATAGTAAATCCTTGTTGATTATCTATCTTTTATATAGTAGTGTGTACATGTTAATCCCAGTCTCCTAATTTATCACTTCCCTCCACATTTCCCCTTTGGTAACCATAAATTTGATTTTGAGATCTGTGAGTCTGTTTCTGTTTGGTAAATAAGTTCATTTCTCTCCTGTTTTAATTGGCTTCCACATATAAGTGATATCATATGGTGTTTGTTTTCCTCTGTCTGACTTACTTCATTTAGTGTGATAAGCTGTAGGTCCATACACGGTGCTGCAGATGGTATTACTTTGTTCTTTTTTATGGCTGAGTAGTATTCCTGTGTGTGTGTGTGTGTGTGTGTGTGTGTGTGTGTGTGTGTGTATCTGTGGCACACCTTCTTTATCCATTCCTCTGTGGATGGATGCTGAGGTTGCTTCCATGTCCTGGCTATTGTAAATAGGACTGCTATGAATATAGGGGTGAATGCTTCTTTTCAAATTATGATTTTCTCTAGATAAATGTGTAGGAGTGGGATTACTGGATCATGTGGCAGTTCTATATTTAGGTTTTTTCTTTGTAGGAGCAGGGAGTGGGCCCACATAGCTAAGACTTCAAATTCCCTAATAATATGTTCAGAGAGTTCCCTGCCAGACTCCTGCCTACCAGCCTCCTCGAGTCCCCATCAGAATCCTCTCTGAAGAGAGTGTCCTCGGGTAGGGGGAGTCTGCCTGCCTCCTGGCACCTGGATGGGCTTCGGTCCCCTCGTGCGGGGCTGGCAGCAGTGGGGGAGGTCACTGCTGTGCCAGTGGCTGCTGATGGATGGCCCCATTTACATCAAAGGCAGTTAGTATGCATGAAACCACTCAAGCATCATTTGTTTCAGGGAGTCCAACTGGTCCATTTTTCAGTTCCTTTCTGGTTCAGGGTCAGAAGCAAATGAAGGATCTCAGATTGGCTTCATTTGGGGTCAGTGATGCTTCCTTCATTTATAGCAAATTTGTTATCACACTTTTCCCATGTGGAAAGGTCCTTCTGGAGCCCCTGGTGATGTTGCACGTAAGTTCATGTGGATGGTCACAGTCACACACACCTGTGTGCAGTGAGGAGACGGCCATGGGCAAACGTGCAGAGACCACTGCTCTGGACCACTGGCCAAACCCAGGTCAGCTTGCAATGCTGCTTAAATTTGATCTTAAAGGAGACAGTCCCTCTCCACTTTGAGACAAAGCTTCAGATTCCACTCCAGGACAGGAAATGATTGATATGATTTTGGAGTTCCACTCAAAAGATTGCTAACATTTGTGGGGTGCATTATAGTTTAAAAACAATCTCTTACTTGTTAATAATGAGGAAGATGTTATTGCCACTTAGTAAGGAAACTAACTCTCTAATTAGTTTAATCAAATTTCATAGACAAAATAAAATAAAGTCATGTAAGGACTGCTATGAATATAGGGGTGAATGCTTCTTTTCAAATTATGATTTTCTCTAGATAAATGTGTAGGAGTGGGATTACTGGATCATGTGGCAGTTCTATATTTAGGTTTTTTCTTTGTAGGAGCAGGGAGTGGGCCCACATAGCTAAGACTTCAAATTCCCTAATAATATGTTCAGAGAGTTCCCTGCCAGACTCCTGCCTACCAGCCTCCTCGAGTCCCCATCAGAATCCTCTCTGAAGAGAGTGTCCTCGGGTAGGGGGAGTCTGCCTGCCTCCTGGCACCTGGATGGGCTTCGGTCCCCTCGTGCGGGGCTGGCAGCAGTGGGGGAGGTCACTGCTGTGCCAGTGGCTGCTGATGGATGGCCCCATTTACATCAAAGGCAGTTAGTATGCATGAAACCACTCAAGCATCATTTGTTTCAGGGAGTCCAACTGGTCCATTTTTCAGTTCCTTTCTGGTTCAGGGTCAGAAGCAAATGAAGGATCTCAGATTGGCTTCATTTGGGGTCAGTGATGCTTCCTTCATTTATAGCAAATTTGTTATCACACTTTTCCCATGTGGAAAGGTCCTTCTGGAGCCCCTGGTGATGTTGCAGGCAAGTTCATGTGGATGGTCACAGTCACACACACCTGTGTGCAGTGAGGAGACGGCCATGGGCAAACGTGCAGAGACCACTGCTCTGGACCACTGGCCAAACCCAGGTCAGCTGCAATGCTGCTTAAATTTGATCTTAAAGGAGACAGTCCCTCTCCACTTTGAGACAAAGCTTCAGATTCCACTCCAGGACAGGAAATGATTGATATGATTTTGGAGTTCCACTCAAAAGATTGCTAACATTTGTGGGGTGCATTATAGTTTAAAAACAATCTCTTACTTGTTAATAATGAGGAAGATGTTATTGCCACTTAGTAAGGAAACTAACTCTCTAATTAGTTTAATCAAATTTCATAGACAAAATAAAATAAAGTCATGTCACAAAAAAAGGAAAAAATTATTTTTTCACATAAAGAATTCATCAAAAATCATATTCTCAGGAAAGGAGAACCAAAGTACTGTGACAAATGTAGCCATGGCAGCTGACCCAGTGTGTGGAAATTGGGGCCAAAAGCTCCTGTCTTTGTCTTTGAACATGGAGTAAAGGAAGTAGTGTCACCGCTGAGCAGGTACGACACTGTACATGCTCTGTAAGTTACTGGCCACAGTGGTGTACGTCCTGTGTGTGTATCATGTTGCCCTTGCTTGACGTTTTTGCCTTGAGGTGATCTACATGGCCAGCTCTGGTCCATGCTCTGGTCCAAGCCTCGATGTTGCCCAACAGCCTGCAGAACCAAGTTAAGCCTGCCTTCTGACTCTGCCCTTACACTGAGATGAAGGACTGAAAATCTTCATCTATAGTGTTGCAAGGATTGAGGCTTATGCTGCTTCACACATGTAGCAAAACCACATTTCCTGGTATCTGTATGGATGCATAAATCTGCACACACACAGAAGTCAAGCTCAAGAGGCAACTCACGGATTTCTTCTGATCTTCTACCTTCCACAGACATCGTCCAGGCTGTTGTAGGATGATATTTAATTTGATGAGTTCTGTGTACCTGTTTTTCCTAGGAAAGGGGCCAGAATAACTTCATTATACACAGATCCCATGTCAGAGTCTTTCCTCCTTTATTTGAAGGGAAGAGACAGAGTTGATTGACATCTTAATTTCTAAGCTTTAGTGTCTCAGAATTCAAAACCAAGGCTTTGTGCTGATCTGCCTGTGGAATGAGGTTTTGTCAATGAGCCCCATCATTTAAAAACACTCAGTTGTCAATCTGAATAAAAGTGAAAACAATTAAACTCAGTAGACACACACTGGAGTTAAATGCCTTCCTCATATTCCCAGAGATGGCTGCAAGGGCATGCAGACAAGAAGGGTCCTCACAGGACGCCCTGTTGGAGTTTATTCATTTTATGTTAATAGCATGTTAGGGTGCAGAGTGAGAAGGGTCTGTGAGATAGACATACACCTGAGGCTGCTTAAGGCATTAGATGGGTGTTTTCTGTGGCCATCACGTCTCCGAGCAGATATTTCAGGCTCGAGGAATATATTTAATCAGACGTTTCTTCCACTGAGGCACACACATGCTCACGGTGTCACCGCTCTCTCCACCTCAGTGCTCTCATCATCTGATGTGGAACCGTCTGGCTCCTGAACTCAGGCATCTTACCTCGGTGCATTTCTGCCTGTAAGTGAGGTGACACTACTTTATGAAAGCATATAAACACGTGGTTCTTCAGCCCGGTGCAAAAATAAATTTTTTCCCCCACATTAATGCATGAAGGGCTGGAAGTGGCATGAGTGATTTCTCAATTTTGCAAGTAAAATTTCCTGAGATGTTAATAACATCTATTTTAGTGATTTTCAGCAAATAATAGTCAAGTTTCTGTACATATTCTGTATGAATATTGTGTGAAAGAGTGGGGAGTATACCTGTTAATGAAAATGAAAAGTGAGATAGGAGATGCTGTATATAACAAGGGCTATTAGTAAACCCAGATGTGAAAACATATGGATCTATTTTGAACAAAAAGGAGCCATTGTGGCTCTTAAATGTGGCTAAATCCATCTGGGAGTATAGTTAAGGTAAAGTCTTCATCGCTGTGTTGTTATAAAGTAGAAGAGAAGCACTTAAGATCACTTTAGTTTTCAACTTAGAGAAGGCGATGGCACCCCACTCCAGTACTCTTGCCTGGAAAATCCCATGGATGGAGGAGCCTGGTAGGTTGCAGTCCATCGGGCTGCGAAGAGTTGGATACAACTGAGTGACTTCACTTTCAGTTTTTACTTTGAGGTATTGGAGAAGGAAATGGCAAACCCACTCCAGTGTTCTTGCCTGGAGAATCCCAGGGATGCGAGCCTGGTGGGCTGCTGTCTATGGGGCTGCACAGAGTCGGACACGACTGAAGCAACTTAGCAGCAGCAGCAGCAGTTTTCAACTTCAGTTACACTGCGCACCAAAGCGGGAATCCGGGAGGCAGGCACCTCTGCAATTTATGCATGCTTTTAAAACTCCTAAACCTGCAGATGCCATTCACAGGAAACACCTCCAGGAGATACCTGACCAGAGTAGCAACCTTACTACCAACTTCACATGGGGATGGGGTTCTAGCAAGACTTCCGAGATGCTTTCAGGCATGGGGGTCTCAGCCCTGGAGAAGGAGGAGGTGGACAGTGAGAATTATCCCAGGAACTGCTTTCAAACCTGAGCCAACCACAGAGTTCCCCACGAAAAAAGCTGAAAAGCAAAGTGAACGACGAGGTCTTTGTGATAGTCCGCAGACCTAAACTAAACTGAGAGAACTTTCCAGGTGTTTCTTGGGACTTCCTTCCAAATGAGCTGCTATTAGGAATCTTTTCCTGTCTGTGCCTCCCTGAACTCCTGAAAGTCTCCAGTGTTTGTAAGAGATGGTATCATCTAGTGTTTGATGAGTTTCTCTGGCAAACTGTAGCCTTGTGGGCAGAAACCTCTACCCAGATGTGGTTGGTTGGCTTTTGTCCGAGGGGTGGTTGCCTTCCACTGTCATTTATGCCTTCCACAATCATTTATGGACCAACCGTTAGTTGAACATTTCAGCCCTTTTCGTCTACAGCACCCAGACCTTTCGAACTCTGTGATCAATGTGTCTACCCTGCACGGCCTTCTGTCTCACTGCTCCAAGTTGCAGAATCTCAGTCTTGGAAGACCTCCAGCTTTCGGATCCTGTTGTCAATAATCTTGCTCAGAACACAAATTTACTGCGACTAAACCTTTCTGGGTATTCTGGACTCTCTGAATCTTCCCTGAAGACTTTGCTGAACAGCTGTTCCAGACTGGATGAGCTGAACCTCTCTTGGTGCTATGGCTTCACTGAAAGACACATACAGGTGGCTGTTGCACACGTGCCAGAGACCATCGCCCAGCTGAATCTCAGCGGGTACTGAAAGACTCTGCAGAGATCAGATGTCTCTACCTTAGTTGGAAGATGTCCCAGTCTTGTCCACCTAGACTTAAGCGATAGTGTCATGCTGAACAGTGACTGCTTTCCAGAATTTTACGAGCTCAAGTACCTCCAACACCTATCACTCAGTTGGTGCTATGACATAATACCTGAAACTTTACTTGCACTTGGAGAAATTCCCACTTTAAAAACACTACAAGTCTTTGGAATCATGCCAGACGGTACACTTCACCTGTTAAAGGAAGCCCTCCCTCATCTACAGATTAATTGCTCCCATTTCACCACCATCACCAGACCGACCATTGGCAACAAGAAGAACCAAGAGATATGGGGCATCAAATGCTGTCACTGGCGAAGCCCAGTTGTCTATGAAGCCTCTGTTGAAAGATGGTGTCTCCTATTTTCTTTGAACAGGGACAGTAGGCAGGAAGCCTAGTTGTGGAGAGCTCAGCTATCTTTATTCTTGGTTTTCCATTGCCTTCCTTCTACAAGTATATTAGAGAACCATTGGAGAGAGAAAACTATGAAGTGTTGCTTTTTAGAAATGACTGAAAGCTTTTATCACTGATATACCTTTAAGAGTTTAAGCTCTAGCCTTTTTGAAATTTTAGGGAGAGTGAGCCTATAATTTCAAGGTACCTTATATAGCAAAATTTGAACCATGTCTTCCAGTTGCCATTCTTCATAAATCTATTTAGAATCAAGCTTAAAAATCACTACCAGCAAATCATTTTCATAGCCTATATGGCAACTGAACTTTCTTCTATTTAATTTTTCAGCACTGCTTTATTATAAGACATAGGTTGCAAAAAATAATAAGCTATTTGTATTGTAAGCTGAAAAGAATGAGAATCATAGAATAGATTTGCAGCAATCTCTTCTGAGGATGGCAAGAAAAATAGACATTTCAACTGTGCCTTTAGATTCGCAGTCAGGTTGATGGAAACAAATAGCCCCAGGTCATTCACCTTAAAACCTAAATAAAGAAACAAACAATCTGCCAACCAGAGGTATAGAATTGGTATAGAATTTAAAGACTCAAAAGACAGTTTTCTATAACAGGTTAACCTGGGGTATCCTCTAATGCACATTAATGAAGCCTCCTTTATGTACAGTTGGGAAGGTCCCCTGGAGGAGGAAATGGCAACCCACTCCAGTATTCTTGCCTAGAGAATCCCATGGACAGAGGAGCCTGGTGGACTACATTCCATGGGGTTGCAAAAGCCGGACACAACTGAGACTAATACTACTCTACTCACAATTTCCAACAATCTAAAACTTTCCTGATATGGGCTGAAGCTAAAGGTGGTGGTAGGTCAATTCTGCTTTTCTAAAGCTAACAACATCAAACAACAACAATCATTAACAACAGTAATCCAGGATCCCAGCATAGTCAGTGAGCTTATAAGAGGTACCAGGTCTTACCAGCCACCGTGGGTGCAGAGCGAGGAGACAGCATGTGTGACCTGCCTGCTGGGAAGATGGTGTCTTCCAGAAAATTGCATTTACTTGGCAGATGTTTGGTGTGACCTGCTAAGTGTTCAGGGCTTCCTTGGTGGCTCAGGGATAAAGAATCCACCTGCCAATGCAGAAGACATGGGTTTGATCCCTGGGTGGGGAAGATCCTCTGGAGGAGGAAATGGCAACCAACTCCAGTACTCTTATCTGGGAAATCCCATGGACAGAGGAACCTGGCGGGCTACAGTCTGTGGGGTCTCAAAGAGTCAGACATGACTGAGAAACTAAATAACAGCAACTGGGTGCTCAGTACTGGGAGGGCACCTCTCATCTTTCAGAGCTTACACTGTGGTGGGGAGGAGATGAGGTAGGCAGTGCAAAGATGGATGCTGTGGTGAGGGCAGCTGACTGTTCAGATGGGGAGAGAAGACAGGTGGGGTGGGGGGCACTCTGACATTCTGAAGGCTTCAGACCCTGTCTAGCGCTCACATGTTTCTAATTTTAAGCATGTGTATTTGGAAGTTGACTAAAACTAAGCTTCACATGAAGGAGAATTCAGTTATATATGATTCTTTACATTGTTGGGGTTAACAGAGTCCCAGAAGTGGCATCATTTTGATTTGTACATGAACGTATGAAGGGGAAAGCATACTTCTTGAGGGAAAGAGCTGGTGAGCACCCACGGGAAGAGCAGCAGAGATTGGACATTTCCAGTGGGGGAGCCAATTATGCTGGGTGATGGCCCCAGGCTCCTCATCCCCCACTCTTGTGCCTTCAAAGTTGACCTTGCCCCTGCTCTGTTAGGTTGGGAGATTCATGTGTTTCCTGTCATTGTCAGCCATATTTACCAAGGGCCCGGAAACACATTTTGTTTGCCACACAACCCTCATTCTGATCTGTCAGGGCCAGAGACTGAAATCTGAACCTGCCCTCTCACAGGAGAGGGTGGAGCCAGGTGAGAAGGATGGAAGGAAAAGACAAGGTGACTTGTGGAAATGTGGACAGCATGCTAAATCACTTCAGTCCTTTCCGACTCTTTGTGAACCCATGAACTGTAGCCTGCCAGGCTCCTCTGTCCATGGGATTCTCCAGGCAAGGATACTGGAGTGGGTTGCCATGTGCAATGGAAGATTAAACTAGAAAGACGTGTTGGGTACACAAGATAAGGCTTTCTATCCTTATTACATTTAAGGAGCCATGTTTCTAGCTGTTAGTTCTGACAGTAAAGGGGTGCAAAGAGGGAGATGAACAAGGTCGCACCAGAATCCAGCCTTACAGTAACAATGGACACAAGGATAGATGCTCATCTTTCTCGTGGAAACTAAGTCCCGAGCACCGTGGAATCAAAAGAGATCTTAGAGGCCATCCCAGCCAGCTTTTCTCCTCATGGGAAGTTTCCTCAGACATATCTCCACAGACAGTCGTTCAGTCCCTGCCCACATGCCCAGCAATGAACCAGCTGTCCCATTTTTCAATGTGTCTTCCTTATGACTGGTCACCATGTTCTTCCTTTTTACCTATTATCTATTGCAATTCAAAAAACTAAGGTCATGGCATCTGGTCCCGTCACTTCATGGCAAATAGATGGGGAAACGATGGAAACAGTGACAGACTTTATTTTCTTGGGCTCCAAAATCACTGGAGATGGTGACTGCAGCCATGAAATTAAAAGCTGCTTGCTCCCTAGAAGAAGAGCTATGACAAACCTAGACAGCATAGTAAAAAGCAGAGACATTACTTTTCCAATAAAGGTCTGTCTAGCCAAAGTTATGGTTTTTCCAGTAGTCATGTATGGATGTAAGAGTTGGACCACAAAAGATATCTGAGCACTGAAGAATTGTTGCTTATGAACTGTGGTGTTGGAGAGGACTCTTGAGAGTCTTTTGGACAGCAAGGGGATCAAACCAGTCAATCCTAAAATAAATCCATCCTGAATATTCATTGGAAGACCTGATGCTGAAGCTGAAGCTCCAATATTTTGGCCACCTGATGTGATGAGCTGACTCATTAGAAAAGACTCTGATGCTGGGCAAGATTGAAGTCAGGAGGAGAAGGGGACGACAGGGGATGAGATGATTGAATGGCATCACCAACTCAATGGACATGAGTCTGAGTAAGCTCCAGGAGATTGTGAAGGACAAGGAAACCTGGCGTGCTGCAATCTGTGGGGTCCCAAAGAGTCAGGCATGACTGAGTGACTGAACAACAATAACTGTTTTAACTGTGTCTTCTAATGTGAACATGGGAGAAAAAAAGAAAAATAAAAAACCCCCCAAAACCTCACAGGTACAATAACCAAGTTTCCTAAAGATACTTGCAAACGAGAACAGACCAACTCATAAAGTGACATTTGATTTTTTTTTTTTTTGGTTGTGGGGAGAAAAGTCTAATTCCTCCTTTGCTCTAATCCCCATGAGGGTTTTCAAATTCCTTATTTGGTCCCCATCTGTGGCCTCAGTTCTTGAGGCCCTGTTGCTGGTTCCCCGGGACTCAGGGTTCTGGGTCATCAGGAGTCCCTTGTCTCACCTTGCCCCACATGCTCCCCTCTCCTTCTCTGTCTCAGTACAGAGCAGCTCCAAACTTCAGGCTGTTGACTCAGGACTCGGAGCCACCCTGAGGTCTCTCCTCTTCTGTTCATGTCTGATATGTCAGCAAGTCGTCAACTCCAGCTTCAGATATACCTGGAGCGGGACCACTTCTCATTGCTCCATGTGATGAGCAGGTTGAGTGATGCTTCATGTTGCCAGGATCGGAGCCTCCTAACTAATCTTCATGCTTCTACCCGTTTTCTCAGACACTGTTCATGACACAGTAGCCAGAGCATACATTTAAAAAAAATCAAATAAGATGTCACTCTCTGCTCAAAATGCTCTGCTTCCTTGGGAGTGGAGGCCAATTCCTTAAATCCCAGGTCTTAGACTGTCCCAACCCTGAATGCACCACGGACTCCACTTCCTTGGGGCTCTTGTGAGCCACATGCTTACCCACCAACCACCTGAGGGCTCCTCAGTTTTGAGGATTTTCCTTCTCTGGGGATCTTCCTGACCCAGGAATTGAACCTAGGTCTCCAGCTTCCCCTGTGGCTCAGAGGTTAAAGCGCCTGCCCACAATGTGGGAGACCTGGGTTCAATCACTGGGTTGAGAAGATCCCCTGGAGAAGGAAATGGCAACCCACTCCAGTATTCTTGCCTGGAGAATCCCATGGATGGAGGAGCCTGGTAGGCTACAGTCCATGGGGTCGCAAAAAGTAGGACACAACTGAGTGACTTCACTTTCTAGTTCTCCGACGTTGTAGGCAGGTTCTTTACCGTTTGAGCTATCAGGGAAACTAGTTCAGAAACCAGTTAATCCTAAACGAAATCAACCCTGAATATTCATTGGAAGGACTGATGCTGAAGCTTAAGCTCCAATACTTTGCCCACCTGATGCAAAGATCTGACTCATTGGAAGAAACCCCTGATTCTGGGAAAGACTGAGGGCAGGAGGAGAAGGGGGTGACAGAGGATGGCTGGAGATGGTTGGATGGCATCACTGACTCAATGGACATGAGTCTGAGCCAACTCTGGGAGATAGTGAAGGACAGGGAAGGCTGGCGTGCTGCAGTCCATGGGGTCCCAAAGGGTCGGACATGACGGAACAACTGAACAGCAACAACAGGTACAGGCCAGAGATTCAAATCTCAAGCACTTGAGTTTCTCTGCTTGAGGGCTGTCCTGTGGCCGGAAGACTGGGCTTAGCCTGCACAGAGCTTGTCAGAAGTGCCGGGAGGGACCCTCACCTGATGGGGAGAGGGATACTCCAGCCTCCTCACTCCCTGGTGTTGCCATTCCCCATGGAGTTGAACTTCAAATGCCCACAGTGGTAATTCAGTCATCAGCACAGACTTTGTTTTCCTATTTTAAGCCATTGTATGATTAGAATGTTTAATATGAATCAACTTTGTATTACTGAAATTAACCCAATTTTCTCATGACAGTTATTTTTTTGGTATTTTATGAGATAAGTTTACAAATATTTTGCTTAGGATTTTGTGTCTAAGTTCAGATGTAAGATTATTCTGGAGTTTTCTTCCTCCCACTGTTTTTCCCCCTGGTTTTGATATCATGATTCTACTTAACCTCATAAAGCTAATTGGAGAGTGTGCCCTCTTTTTCTGTTCTCTGCATGCGTTTGCATATGATTGGAATCATCTGTTAATGCTCTGGTGAAATTCATTTGTTAAACCTTCTGGAACTGTTGGTTTGTTTTTCAGGGGAGAATTTTATGTAGCATCTCAATTTAGTTAATGCTATGAGACCATTAGACATCTAGATAATTCTGAGTCAGGCTAAATGTTTACATCTTTAGAGGAATCTGCTTGTTTAACTAATCTTCAAATGTATAGGCATAAAGTTGTTTCTGTTATTTGTATTCTTAATGCTTCTATGAGTAATTCCCATTTTGAGTATGGTTTATTTGCAAGATTTTTCTTGTTGATTATTGTTACCTGATGTTTCCCTTTTTAGAGAAGCTTTTTAAGGCAGCTTAGACTCTGTTGAGCCTCTCAATTTTATCTTGATTTTTATTGCATTAACATCTGCTACTTATTAGTTGCTTTTCTTTATGATTATTCTGTTTATTTTTCTAACTTCTTAAACTGGGTGTATACTTGTGTACTCATTGCTTTTCCTTTTCATGTAAAGTCTATTACATTTAAGGCCTCAGTGGATAATGTTTTCCATATCCCATAGGTTTTAAGACTTTGTATTTTTGTTATCTTTCTGTAATAATGTTTTTAATTGCCATGTACTCAGTGAGTGATTTAAACACATCGTAAATTTTAGTTTTCTAATATTTGTCTTTCTTTCAAGTTATTCTTTCTTATTGATTTCTACCTTAACTACCTTATGCTTAAAAAGCATGGTCTTATGATGTTAATTCTTTGGTATTTATTTTCCAGTATATTGTCACTTTCATAATATTCTATGTATGGTTTTTTTAAAAAATTGGGTTCTATATATGTCTGTTAGCTCAGGTTTGTGTATTTTTAATTATCTACAGCCTTACTGATCTTTGTGTTATCAGTCACTTACTGGGGAAATTAAAGTCTACATCATGATAAGAGCTTTGTTGATTTGTATTAGAGTTCTCTAAATTTCTGCTTTATATATTTTGAGGCTGTGTTATTAGATGCTTGCAAGACTAGAAGTGGTGTGTGTTCCTGATAAACTGACTTTTTTGTCATATAACGGCAAGTTATATGATTTTTGTTTATTTTTCTTGCCTTATTTTAAACTGATAATTTTTTTCCCTCAATCAATACTTCTTTCTCTTATTGGTTACCCTAGAAATGTTCATATACATGTTTTACATAATCAGTACCTTTACCATCCTCTCTGATAATATAGCTACAGGCTTCTTTAAATCAAACCCACTCCTCCTGACTTCAAAGTGGAGCTTCCCCACATTAGATGTTATTATCACTGCTTTATAAAGTCAGTGTTTATTTAGTTTGCTTGTATGTTAACCCTCTTCTTTATTCATTAATCCTTTTGCATGTCAGACTTTCATTTTAAAAAATATTTTAAACTTTAATTTTAAATCTTGTATGTAATTACAGTTAGGTTTGACTAAAGATCTGTTCCTTTAGGAAAAGTTGTGTTTGTTTCCCCCAGGCAGCAAACCAGACTGCTGTAAAGTCTTCACTTGGAGTTGGTAGGGGGATTCATGCGCCAGACTCACAGGAGGGACTGCCTATTGCTTCTACTTATCACTCCTCCTTGTTGGAGGCAGGAGTGCTCACCAGGGATGTCAGATTGGTGGCTTCCTCCCACCTTCACTCACAGTCAGGCTCAGAGCAGTGGAGTTTACTCCCATTATACCTGCCAGTGCAGGAGACCTGGGTTTGATCCCTGGGTTGGGAAAATCCCTTGGAGAAGGGCATAGCAACCCACTCCAGTATTCTTGCCTGGAGAATTCCCATGGACAGAGGAGCCTGGTGGGCTACAGTTCATAAGGTTGCAAAGAGCTGGACGTGACTGAGGGACTGAGCAATTGAGCACACACACACACACACACACACACACACACAAACACACACGGCCTTGATAAAGTATATTTTTACTAATCTTTTCATTTGGGGTGTTTCTATTTGTTGGTCCAGGCTTTGCTAATGGTTTGAGGAAGGTGTGATATCGGTAAGTCACCTCTCTGAGCTGTACAGCCGGAGGTTCTCTGTTGTATTTTTACAGAACTAACTAAAACCAAAGCTCCTGGGAACTAGGGATGGGCAGATGTCCCTGGAATAGTTGTCTTTTTCATAGATTAATGTTCTTTCTTTCATCATTTTGCTTAGGTTTAAAAACATTCTGTATTTTTATTTTTCATGGAAAGTTTTTTTTTTAATTACACAATTGACTCTAAATATTACCAGCAAATGAAAACTACACAATGCCTCTTCTCTATGAAAAAGATTCGTTTTCAGAATTTCCGATGCCACGGGACAATTATTATGCTTATTTCTGGCTGGAGATCAGTTAGTAGGATAGTGGCAACGTTTAGATCAAAATCCATAAGCAATTGAAAATTCGTGGCTGTCACCATCATTAGCAGATGTGGTATTGTTGGTATCGGCTTGGAAATGCTATCTACCTAGTGTATCTTTGCAAAATAAGTAATTTTATAGTATTTTATGAATTTTTATAAGATTGTGCAAAAGGTGACAGTGTGTCATGTTCACTTCAATAATGGGATTGCTATCAAGTCTATGTGGTTGTCCTGGAAACAGAGAAAGTTAAGGGTTATGAGATAAAAATGGTCACAAAAGATCACTGCTTCCTCATATGGAAATATATTCATGTCAGCAACAAAGCCTGAAAAACTTAATAGGAATTTTAAAAGGAATCCTAGAGTTCAGGGATGACCTTAAAATGCTTTTGTTAGTTAACACTTTCTAAGTATTGCTAGTAGTGGGGTTAATAACCTATTAGTTCTGATTCTATCTTTTTAAAATGAATTAATTCATGTATTTATTTTTAGTTGCCCTGGGTCTTTGTTGCTGCAGCTGGCTTTCTCTAGTTGTAGTGAAAGTGAGAGTGTTAATCATTCAGTGTTGTCCAACTCTTTGTGACCCCATGGGCTGTAGCCCACCAGGATCCTCTGTCCAAGGGGTTCTTCAGGTAATTGGAGTGGGTAGCCAGTCCTTTCTTCAGGGCATCTTCCCAACCCAGAGACTCAACCCGGGTCTCCTGCGTTACAGGCAGATTCTACAGTCTCTAGTTGTAGGGAGGGGACTATTCTTTATGGTGGTGCTTGGGCGTCTCCTTGCTTCTCTTGTGGAACTCAGGCTCTAGGCTCTCAGGCTCGGTAGCTGAAGAAAGAGTGGGCTCAGTAGTTGTGGCTCATTGGCTTAGTTGCTCCACAGCATGTGGGATCTTCCCTGACAGGGATTGAAACGGTACCCCTGCACTGGCGGGCAGATTCTTACCCACTGGACCATAAAGGAAGTCTTGGATTCTACTCTTAAAGTTGCAGTTTGCTAGCATTAACCTTGATGGTAAGTACACTAGTTTACATGTTTTAAAAAGCATATGTATTCTTACTTAAATTCTCTTTGGGACAAAGCATAGCCTATATAATCAAAGTTACAAACAGACTGAATATCTTTCTTCTGAGGTCTAAGAACATCAAGAGATGGGAACTCCTTCCCTTGGTTTGAAATCTCAGTGTTGCAGGGGAGGAAAAATACTAAATTCTGCTGTTTTGAGTATTATTTTAATTTAATATTAAACAGATATCCATGATTTTCATGATTTCAGGGACTTGAAGCAGGGGAGGATATAACGTGACCCGTGACGTCGTTAAGAAATAGGGCTCACAATGAGCAGGGGAAAAATTGAGTGTGTCAGACCCTGGCCCTCTTCACACAGGAAAGTGTTAGCCATTCTGAGCAGACTTGCTCATGAACTGCCCTCTGCCTTCATCCATCCTCAGATAATCTGAAGTCTCAAACACAGCTGAAACATAAGGCATTTCTTAGCTTTGAACATAATTTGGACAAATAATTTTTTTTTTTTTACTTTCAAAGTAGATAAGTCCCTGTGGAGTTAGAAGGGCTCGACTTGGTCTGCTGCTGCTGCTGCTAAGTCGTTTCAGTCGTGTCCAACTCTGTGCGACCCCATAGACGTCAGCCCACCAGGCTCCGCCGTCCCTGGGATTCTCCAGGCAAGAATACTGGAGTGGGTTGCCATTTCCTTCTCCAATGCATGAAAAAGAAAAGTGAAAGTGAGGTCGAGAAGTCGTGTCCGACTCTTCGTGACCCCATGGACTGTAGCCTACCAGGCTTTTCCGTTCATGGGATTTTCCAGGCAAGAGTACTGGAGTGGGATGCCATCGCCTAGGGAACAGTGATAGAGCCGGTTGTTGGGGGATGGTGAGTCAGAATCAGATTCCTCCCTCCTGGAGGAGGGAAACACAGAGTCCCAAATGTCAATCAGAGTTTATCTGCAAGAACTGGGAAAATCTTTCTGGGCTTCTTGGAAGACATCCTGTTCAGATAGGTGTGCATGTGTTTTTTCCAGAACGATGGCTCCCTGGAGAAGAGCATCTGGTGTTGGTTTCTTGTCCCATTGGTGGGCTCTGATCTTCCAAATTTTAGGAAATTCCACCCTTTCTTTCATCTCGCTTCTGTGGTCTATGAGTGAGAAGCATTGTGCTCTGATGCTATGAAAAATCTCGTGTTTATAACTGTGTGGATTTGCCCAGCAACAGGGACCACAGCTTTTATCGCCTTCACAAAATGGTTTTTGATACCTTCTTCCTAAAAACATATTAAATGATATATTATAACAGCCTACCTTACAGATCAGTCTGCTTAGTTGCTAGAATTCATGGCACCTTTTCTATGATTCTGCCAACTTTTTAGTTAGAAGGATGATAATTTACCACTGATAAACATCCGCTTGCGCTGTCCTTACGTTTCAGTAATGAAGAAACTATGACTGTTTGGCCCTTCAACTGTGATAGATTGGATTTGGCAACGCTTGATGATATGACACACCAAATGCACTGAGACGAAATTGCTTCCAAGTTGATAAACTGAAACAAATGAATTTCAACTTGAAGTGAACTTTAACAAAAGTCATCTATCTCGGTTATAATTTATTTTTTAAAAGGACATAATAGACAATATTATAATCTAGATAGTAGAAGATGGTGTGCAATTTTCTATTCACAAGGTTAAAAAGCTTTTATTCACCTATGTAGTTTCCCCATTTCTAGGTTCACTGGGTGTATCTTAAGATTTTACTTGTAGTAAAAAAAAAAAAGACATAGAAGTACCCCTCCAATAATTTTTAAGTATGCTAATTTAAACTTTATATCAGTTAGTGTCTAGGATTTTGACTAACCATCACAGAGAAACCAAACCTGCCAATACTGGTGGGTATTTGACCTGGTGAAATAAGTAATGTTTTTAGTAAAAGAACATCAGGATTTAAATGTTATAAAACTGTATATGGTTTGGCTTATGATAAAAAACTTTTCTCTATTTGACATATTTAGACAAGTAAATATGTAAAATTTAAGTAAAATTTCATTCTCTTATTAATAAATAGCCTCCTATGAATTCAAAAAGTTGGGAGAAGAGAAAATAATGTACCACTTATTAAACTATGAAATTAACTGGATGGTTTTTTTACAGACTTCAAAGCATGAGTGTACATCTGTTTAAAAATTGGGTTGTTATTTGCTAGTTTGATGCTTTTCGGAAATTGATTTCTTACGTATCAAAGCTATGTGCCATTAGGATGTAATGTGGTGTTTCCATGAAACCAGGGTTTTCTGTTTTCCATTTCTGTGTTTATGGTTAGGTATTTAACAAGATGAAGTGAACAAGGTTCACCTCCCGTCTCCTCCCCTTACTTATTGTACATTATTGAAAATTATCTGTTTTATGGCAGAAAAATAGGTTGTATCACAGAAATATCATGCAATTCTTTTTTTCTGTCTATTTTTTGTTACATTCATGAACAAAATTTTGCTTGAGAAATGCTGAAAACGAAGTTTGGAGGTAAAGGGCATACATATTTCACATACATATATTTTAATATATTTAACATATGCATTTATGTAGTATATACACATGTGTATATAGATACGAATGTTTTACCTACCTACATATATGATTTTAACTTTCTTTGATGTATTTTCTTCTAAAGGCAAACTGAACAGCACACAAACATCCATTATCACATTTTAAGGGTGAATGTGTAGAAGTGGAATACAGCTTTGTGATGATTGCATTTGATACATTTCCGTCTTTTAATTTTAATTGCTTTTGATGCTTCTGCTAGTGGTTGATTTATCCTTCTTTAACTGCCGTAAGGAAAGATGTCAAGTTGTCTGGTTTAAGGTGAGAAGGATTATTTCTACAGAGGCCATCAGTGTTGAAAGGGTACCCAGATGTGTGATGATTCAAAAGAAATTCACTGAAGAGAGGCATGTCAGTGGGTTACAGAAGTGCTGAACTCCTCTGAAGCATTGTGGAATAAAATGTATGAGAAATAAAGGATTCGTCACTAAGATTTTTAATGAATTGCCTAGTTAATCCATACGCTGCATGTGTGTTACAACAGTTCTAAGCTTAATTAGTGTACTTGATGATTATGTGTATTTTCTGATGTACACACTGATTAAGCATTGTCCACACACTGGAGTGGGAAACAAGATCAGTCTGTAAAGTAGTATCTAGTCATCAACCCAGGACTCGGGATGCAAATAGATCAACTTGCTGCTGCTGCTGCTGCTAAGTTGCTTCAGTCGTGTCCGACTCTGTGCGACCCCATAGACAGCAGCCCACCAGGCTCCCCCGTTCCTGGGACTCTCCAGGCAAGAAAATAGATCAACTTACATAAAATTAAATTAGTTCTGATAGAACCGATTTTGTCCAAGCAGCTGGTGTCACGTTGTAAGCAACGTTCTCTTGTTATAAGAAATAAAGGGCTTCTGTTGACAGAAACTTATATCCTTTTAAGCTTAAAAAACTTTAGGCAGACAGTGTTAGAGTTGAACCCAAACTCTTAGACACCAGGAATCATGGATATTTTCACTTAATTCGTTGCACTGTGTTGTAGAAATGCTGTTTATAATGCTATTTCAACAGCTGGGGGACTGAGTGCCAGGCTCAAAATGCTCTTCCTGATAATCTTCTGTTTTTAGGCATTTACAACTTTTGTAGATTTTCTCTTATACTGAGATTCTTCAGAGAGTCTTTTAGGTCATATATTCAAACATACAGTGAACTCTTCTCTGCTTGAATTTGCAAATACTTAAGGTATTTTATCTTTTCTTTCTTTTGTTCAGTAGCTATGTGTCTAAAGTCAAATTTAGCATTTAAGAAGTTAAAGGCCAGAAGTTTGTTTGAAAATTACCTGCAACACTGCCAGGAAAGCAGTTGTCCATCATTTGTGTGTCTTCCACATGTTTGTGGGGCATCTCTGGCTGGATGTTCTATGCTGTCCTAAACGCTGGGTTGTGTGGAAGATGCTTTCTGCTCTCAGGAGAGAGGATGAATCAGCAGGGAATAAATTTGGGAGGAGGGAAAAGATGGCTACAGGGGGCTGAGTGGTGTTGGAGGTAATCACAGTGCATGAGTGAAGAACAGAGAGCTCGAGAGGAAAAGGCTTGTTGTGAATGACAGAGAGACTCACTCACATAACTCCTGAGGGTTCCATTTCCTACAAAACCTCCCATGTTAATTTCACAACCTTTTCAAACAAAGTCTTGAGATGTTCTTGTCCTTTCATAAAAATGTATCGCATCATGTTCAGTTTTCACTGCATCATCTATAGACACTCCAAAGTTTTGTTTTGGGGGGCTACACTGGTTTCAGTTGCAGAATGTGGGATCTAGTTCCCTGACCAATGATCAAACCCAGACCCCCTGCACTGGGAGCACAGTCTTAGCCACTGGACCACCAGGGAGGTCCCTATTGCTGTGGTTTAAAAAGTCAGTGTCACATCTATATTTTTATGTGTGACATTTCTTTTTTCTTTTTCTTTTTGTTTTTAAGCTTTTTATTTTGTACTGGGATCTTCCTGTGTGGCACAGTGGTAAAGGGTCTGCCTGCCAATAGAGGAGACCTAGGCTTGATCCCTGTGTTGGGAAGATCATCTAGAGTAAGAAATGGCAACCCGCTCTAGTACTCTGGCCTGGCAAATCCCATGGACAGAGGAGCCTGGTGGGCTACAGTCTATGGAGTCTCATAAGAGTTGGACATGCCTGAGCAGGCACACACTACTACTTATAACGAGTTAACAACGTTGTGATGGTTTCAGGTAAACAGCAAAGGGATTCAGCCATACATATTTATATATCCATTCTCTCCCAAACTCCCCTCCCATCTAGGCTGCCACATGACATTGAGCAGAATTCCATGTGCTATTATGTGTGACATTTCTATCCATCTTTATTTATTTGCTAGATTTAAGGTTGGGTTATAATTTTGAGGACCTTTTTTTTAAGTTCTCTTTGATGGGATAGTTATCCCACTGCTTTTATGCATGTTATATTTGAGCTCATAGAATTCTTTTCTCTTTATTTAATAAAGTGTTGTTTAAAAAAGTGAAATTAAAAAAAGGAAAAACCTCCAATGTCATGAATCCATGGACTTTAGGGGGATGAGTGGGTTGGGGGGAAAGGCATAAAGTGAGGATGTTGAGTGTCCATTGGTAAGCAATGGCACCCCAATCCAGTACTCTTGCCTAGAAAATCCCATAGATGAGGGAGCCTGGTGGGCTGCAGTCCATGGGGCTGTGAAGAGTCAGACACGACTGAGCGACTTCACTTTCACTTTTCACTTTCACCCATTGGAGAAGGAAATGGCAAACCACTCCAGTGTTCTTGCCTGGAGAATCCCAGGGACGGGGGAGCCTGATGGGCTGCTGTCTATGGGGTTGCACAGAGTCAGACATGACTGAAGTAACTTAGCAGCAGCAGCAGCAGTGAGTGCATAGAGAACAGCACCTTAAGGAGAAGTGTTTAGTCGATTACTGACTCAGGATTGGAGGATAGACAAGGACACTTCTGCATCAGTAGTGATGGGTGACAGTACCCCAGTGTCACTGCAGGGGAGCAGGAAGGTGATCATCTGGAAGGTGATCAAATCCTTTAAACATATCTAGACAGTTTAGTGAAGCATTTTCATCTTTGAGAATCTTCTCTGAAAAAAAAAAAAAACCCTAATAGGGGAAAGAAAACTACCAAACAAGGATGTTCACCACAGAATTGTTTATAATGGAGAACAACTATCCACAGAACAGATGTTTGATGGAATTAAGTTTGGCTATTTTCCTGGAGAAGATCATCAGTTGTGCTTTGTAGAATGCATTCACCCGTTCACCTATGTGTTGTAGTTCATGCTATAGGTTTCCTGGGAATAACCCCCCAGTTCACCTATAAATGGAGGTTAAAGGATTGCCTTGACAGTGTACAGCCCTGGTTAGGGGCGTGGGTTTCCAAATGGGGCCTCTATTTGCCTTGATGGTGTTACAGGGCTGAGCTCCAAGGGGGAGAATCGTGAGAGCAACGCTGCCGGCCATGGTCTTAATCCTCTCTCCTAGGAATGGTATGTGATGAAGATCACTAAAGGGCATTTTGGATATTCTGAAGTATATTCCTAGACTGAGTTACAGCGGCAAAGCTCCATCCAGCTTGGAGTCCATGCTCTATAGGTTGATGTCATCAGCCTGTCGTGAGTGACGGTGTGAAGTCTGTGTGTGTCAGGGAGGATGTGTCTGAGTGCAGTGTGCATCTCGGGATGAAAGTTCTTCCTGATGGAGCTCCAGTCCAGCTGGCCTCGGCACTGGTGGTGGCTGCACTTCTCAGGGCAGGGGTCTGTTGTGAGGTTTCAGGTACTGTGGACCATGCACTGTGGCCCAGGGTCCCTGCCACATGCACAGCGAGGGCACGGGGCTTTCTGTTCTGCTTCCTTCAGCCATCTCCCTGCCTCCTTCTATATTCCGCAACTTGGCTTCTCCTTCTTTTACTCCTCCTTTAGATTTATTATGATAGTCTTGCCTTTTGTGAGTTCTTATATGCTGCTTTAAGTTCCCTCTGTAATGAGCATCACACATCACACTAGCAAGTAAGTAAATAGATCATGCTTGCTCCTTTGAAAAAACTCTACGACAAACCTAGACAGTGTATTAAAAAGTAGAGACATCAACTTACCCAATAAAGGTCTGTATAGTCAAAGCTATGATTTTTCTAGTAGCCATGTATGGATATGAGAGTTGGACTATAAAGAAGGCTGAGTACCAAAGAATTGATGCCTTCCAAATTTGGTGATGGAGAAGACTCTTGGAGTCCCTTGAACAGCAATGAGATCAAACGAGTTAATTCCTAGAGGAAATCAACCCTGAGTATTCATTGGAAGGACTGATGCTGAAGCTGAAGCTCCAATATTTTGGCCACCTGTTGAAAAGAGCTGACTGATTAGAAAAACACCCTAATGCTAGGAAAGATTGAGAGCAAGAGGAGAAGGGAGCAATGGAAGATGAGATGGTTGGATGGCATCACCGACTCAGTGGACATGAGTTTGAGCAAACTCCAGGAGATAGTGAAGGACAGGGAAGCCTGGTGTGCTGCAGTCCATGGGATCTCAAAGAGTTGGACACAAGTTAGCAACTAAACAATAACAAAATAGACTGGCAGTCTTCTGTGCTTCAGCCTGGCTACCCAGTGATCTGGAGGTGTGGGGGAGATGCTAAGAGGTGCCTCTAGCCTCATGCATGAGCTTAGTCTGCTCCAGATTTGGGGGCCAGCCAAGGAAGGAAATCATTCAGTCATGTCTGATTCTTTGTAACCCCATGGAAGGCTTCCCTGGTAGCTCAGTTGGTAAAGAATCCATCTGCAATGCAGGAGACCCTAGTTTGATTCCTGGGTCAGGAAGATCCACTGGAGAAGGGATAGGCTATCCACTCCAGTATTCTTGGGCTTCCCTTGTGGCTCAGCTGGTGAAGAACCCACCTGCAATGCAGGAGACCTGGGTTTGATCCTTGGGTTGGGAAAATCCCTTGGAGAAGGGAATGGCAACCCACTCCAGTATTCTAGCCTGAAGAATTCCATGGACTGTATAGTTCATGGGGTTGCAAAGAGTTAGACATGACTGAGCGACTTTAACTTTCACTTTTTTCCAAGGAAGGAACTGGTCTCTATCTTAGTCAGTACTTTGTGGAGTAGGTGAGACAGTAAAAAGTTGACTCAGGAGTCTCAAGAGGGATGCTATCCCAACTGTGGTTTCTATCCTGATTGACACTTGATATTTGGAAATGAACAGACATGTTCACATGGGACCCACATGCTCTCTGCTCTTCCCCAATATTTGAATTTTGTCATAATCATTGAATACAGAGTGAAGGATCATTAGCTCACTATGTTCTGTCCAAAGGGAACTTGCAAATGAGGTGAAGAAGCAACCATAAATTTCTACACTGGGGTGCGCTAGGCTTGTTTTGAATATTTTCATATCTGCTCCTTCTTCATCTTACTCTGATGTCAAATGTCAGTGCCAAGATGAATTGGATGTCGAGATGAAAGGCAGGAGTGAGACAGCAGTTGAGGGAATCCCAGGGAGGATGCATCTGAGATCCGCTTGGGGCAGCAGCAGAGGACACGTCTGCTCTGTGCCACAGAGGTTGACAGCTTGCACTCCCTGTATTGCAGGTGGAGGGGGCTTACAATCTGTAGGGCACAGAGCACGTAGACACTTGTCTTAAATACGAGTTGCGTGGTAACCACTCTGCTGTGTGTTTGATGAGTTGATGCTTTGTATCTTCGCACTAGACCAAGAAGCCCTGGAGGACGAGGACCTTCTGGTCCATCATCTTCCCTGAATCCTTCTGGGGAGGCTGTGGGGTTTCCCACTCACCTCCGAGTTTGAGGGAGACTTAGCAGCCTTGCCCCCATGGCTAATTCCCACTAATTTCTCCTTCAAATTTTGAAAATTCCGGTTTTTGTGAAGTTGACATGATCCTCACTGCCCCTTGTTGTGGTCCCTGCATGTCCACAGAGATTCCAGCCCCGCTCGCTGCTTCCTCTTCACCTCGCTCCTCAGGCTGCTCTTGGTGACACAGTCACTGTCTCTGTACTGGCCCCATGAGTCCTTGACCTCCCCGCCTTCAGTGATCCTTCCCTCTAGCCCCCTCAGGGTTCATTCCCACGAGACACTCATGACCTTGTCATCACCAGGAGCTACCACCTGGCAGAGAGGGTATTGTGAGCACCTTGTCTCCTGATTGTTTTCTCTCTTGTGCAAATGCAGGTACCACAGTCCATCCTTACACACTGTGGCAGCTCTCCTTTGCCCCACCTGCACCCTCCTGCACTCACCAACCTACAGCATCCTCTTCAGCTCTGTGCCTGCACCCAGGCACCCTAGCAGGGTTGGAAAACCTGACTTCATGGAGCCTCTGTCTTTCCAACCCCAGCACTGCTTAACTTCTAAATAACAGGATCAGATGGGAACTCCTGGCCTCATCCTCCACTGGGCATGAGTGCAGAGACTTGACAAGTACTTGTCAAGTATTTGCATCCATAAAGTTTAAAAACAGGTGTCTCACTCTAGGGCTTCCCTGGTGGCGGAGTGGTAAAGAATCTGCCTGCAATACAGGAGACATAAGAGATGAGGGTGTGATCCCTGGGTCAGAAAGATTTCCCGGAGAAGGAAATGGCAACCCACTCCAGTATTCTTGCCTGGGAAATCCCATGGACAGAGGAGCCTGGCAGGCTACAGTCTATGAGATCGCAAAAGAGTCAGAGATGACTTAGCGACTAAACAATGACAGTAACAACATCTCAATATAACCTCCATAAACCAGATGCTTGTAGAATTAACTGCAATATCTTCTAACATCAGTGGTTTATAGGTCTATCTTAACACTCTGAGATTATTTATTTAGCTTTTTTCTATGCAAAGATTTAAAGTATTTCAGAGCCATCTATAGGTCCGCCTGGGAGCTGATGAAGATAGAGGAGAAGAGACAGAAATGACACTTCTTCCCCCAAAGAGATGGAAGAATCCAGTCACCCAAATCATAGCGCTCTCGTCCCCTGTCGTTTCCCCAATGGGGATGTGTGCAGAAAACAGAAACCACACTAACTGCCTAAACCATTAGTTCCTCACACCACAGTGAAGCCTCAGACTCCCCAGGTGGCGCTGGTGGTAAAGAACCCACCTGCCAGTGCAGGAGACACAAGGGACACAGGTTCGATCCCTGGGTCAGGAAGATCCCCTGGAGAAGGGCATGGCAACCTACTGCAGTGTTCTTGCCTGGAGAATACAAGGGACATAGGAGACTGGAGGGCTGTAGTCCAGGTCGCAAAGGCTCAGACAGTACTGAAGTGACTTAGCCTGCCCGGTGAAGAGCGATGACAAAGGTAGAAGAAGCCCTTCCGAGAGGCACCAAGACCTCAATTTTGCTCCAGATATTTGGATTTCTGGAAAAAAAAAAAACAAACAAACTACAAGCAGTGTCTTACTCTGAGGACAGCACTGAGAAAGTTTGGTCGCTTTTGAGAGGAGCCTTCCAGGAAGTGGAATCACTTTTACTGCCTCTTTGTTGAAACTAAAATATATTTGACATACAGTAGGTGGTGCTGTGCTCTGTCGTGTCCAACTCTTTGCAGCCGCGTGCACTGTAGCCCACCAGGCTCCTCTGTCCATGGGATTTCCCAGGCAAGAATACTGGAGTGAGTTGCCATCTCCTTCTCCAGAGGATCTTCCCTTCCTAGGGATCTAATCCATGTCTCCTATTTGGCAGGCAGATTCTTTACCACTGACCAACCTAGATAGCATATTCAAAAGCAGAGACATTACTTTGCTGACTAAGGTCCGTCTAGTCAAGGCTATGGTTTTTCCTGTGGTCATGTATGGATGTGAGAGTTGTACTGTGAAGAAAACTCAGCACCGAAGAATCGATGCTTTTGAACTGTGGTATTGGAGAAGACTCTTGAGAGTCCCTTGAACTGCAAGGAGATCCAACCAGTCCGTTCTGAAGGAGATTAGCCCTGGGATTTCTTTGGAAGGAATGATGCTAAAGCTGAAACTCCAGTACTTTGGCCACCTCATGCGAAGAGTTGACTCATTGGAAAAGACTCTGATGCTGGGAGGGATTGGGGGCAGGAGGAGAAGGGGAAAGCAGAGGATGAGATGGCTGGATGGCATCACGGACTCGATGGACGTGAGTCTGAGTGAACTCCGGAAGTTGGTGATGGACAGGGAGGCCTGGCATACTGCGATTCATGGGGTCGCAAAGAGTTAGACACGACTGAGTGACTGAACTGAACTGAACTGAACCACCTGGGAAGCCCATATCTGGGATATAACATTATATGAATTTAAAGTATACAATGTGTTAATTTGATAAACGTATACATTTACAAGTTTGATACTTTTGTATTACTGTAATGTGATTACCATTGTCTCTTACAAATGATGCTGGAGATTAAATTAAGTTATCCTTGAGCAGGAATGAGCATGACATTTCCAGCAAATGGTGAGGAGCTACCTGTGGAGTCTCTGTGTAGAGAAACACTTAAAATAGCTGAAGAGGCAAAGTGAGGTTAAACAGGGAAACTCTAATAGTACTGAGACAGCTGGATTTAGTGCTGCAGATCAAAGAAATTTCTAAGCAAAGGATATCTTTATTAGGCTAACTCTAGCTGCCTAAGAAAT
Organism: Madoqua kirkii; assembly: GCA_006408675.1. NCBI lineage: Eukaryota > Metazoa > Chordata > Mammalia > Artiodactyla > Bovidae > Madoqua > Madoqua kirkii. Next base: position 90,729 of record SJYC01079748.1, read on the forward strand.
CCACACAAAAATGTACAGTAGCACAAATACAGGATAGTTTAATTTTGTTCATGTAAATAGGCTCAAAAGCTCTTATTTTTAAAGGGGAGTTGGGGGTTTTGGTCCATGCAGTCATTCAGGACTCAGACTGACTGGGGCTCTGCCATCTTCATTGCATGATGTTCAAGGTCATCTCTGCATTTGTCAGGAAAGGATGAAGCTTGCAGGCAACTGGAGAGGGTCTGTGGGCTGGACTGAAAGTGACTGACAAGTGCCACCTGTGCATGTGGACACAGCTAACCTCAAAGGAGAGAGAGAAACTTAGCCTGGTAGTCGTCCAGGAAAAAAAGGAAAGCCATAGAATGGACATAACTAGATTGGCCTTCTAGGAAAATGATACTGGAGGTGGGGGAAGGATGTCCTGGAGAGAAGCACTTTCCTGGGACTGTGGATGAGCATGGGTACCAAGATATATTAGGACTTCAGACAATGGATGACGGGAGTTTGGGCAAGCCCTGGAAGTAGGGTGGGAAAGGGATCCTCATGGGGGTTTGTAAAAAGCTATACCTACAGGGATGGCAGGGGATTTGGAGTCTGGATTCCTGTATGATATATGGGTGGGGTTGTTGTACAGAGCCTGGAGACTGGTCAGCAAGGGGACCGCCCAGTGACTCCATGGGACTGGAACTCTAACAGCTGATCCCTCTCAGATGAAGAAAGCTGATGTTTGGGATTTAACCCATCATGGAACAGACAACGAGAGGGACAAGAGCCCTGAGCCCTAGACCAGTGGCATGGTGTTTACAGGCTACTGAGGACCTGGGCTGTGCTGGCCACCTGGGGAGTGCTGTGCTGCAGGAGGCCCCCTGAATATGGAACAGACAACGAGAGGGACAAGAGCCCTGAGCCCTAGACCAGTGGCATGGTGTTTACAGGCTACTGAGGACCTGGGCTGTGCTGGCCACCTGGGGAGTGCTGTGCTGCAGGAGGCCCCCTGAATCGAGATACCTCAAGTCACATCATGTATCATTCTTGCCTGGGTTCTTAGGATGGAGTCTTGAGCAGTTTCTGATTGTATCATCTGTTCAGCCAAGGGTCAGAAAGTATTGTGCAGTCTCTGGAAACTCGCTCAACATTTTTAGTCTTTGCCACTAATTTATTTAGATGTATTTCATCTTCTCATTTATTTAAACGTCAGTGGCAGGAGCTGGGCACCCAGAGTGCTGCACCAGCTTCCCCTGCCACTCAGGACATTCAGAGTATGGCCAGCAGGCTTGCTGTTTTCTCTGTCTTCTCAGTCTGAAGCCATCCTTCCTCTTCCCTGTCTTTTATTTTTGTTGCTTTAAATGCTAGCTATTCAGTCATGAGACACTTATTTCAAACACCTTCACAAAATGAACTGTAGAAACCACAAAGAGGCCTTTGTTGGAGACCTCATGGTCCACTCCATCAATCTCAGGGAGATGGAAACCAGGAAGTCAGAAGATACAGGGCTCTTCCCGAGTGGAATTGTAATAGACTTGGTCTGCCTTTCTGGGAAGAGGGAGCAAGCTGGCCATGGACAAATATTTCTGTCTTTCCTACAGCAATATGTTGAAAGCTTGACCCCCAATATGATGGTATTTACAAGTTACACTTTTTGGAGGTGATTAAATTCAGGTGAGGTCATGAGGATGGGGTACCCATGGAGGGTTAGTGCCCTTACAAAGAGAGTAGGAGGCCAGAGCTCACTCTTTCCGCCCTGCGAGGACAGTGAGAAATGGCCATCTGCAAGCCAGGAAGAATGTTCTTCCCAGGAATGGAATCACCTTGGTCTTGGACTTCCAGGACTGTGGCAAGTCAATGTCAGCTATTAAACCTGCCTGATCTGTGGTATTTGGTTGTAGCAGCCTGAGCTAAGACATTCATGTAAGCCCAAATCTATCCAAGTGGAGTAACTCCTGTGTGTGTGTGTGTGTGTGTGTGTGTGTGTGTGTGTGTGAGGAGCAGTTGTGCAGAGAAATACAACAGCCCACACACCTAGAATGATTTGCGTGTGCCCCATTGTGCACAGAGCTGGACCTCCAGCCACAGGGATGTGATCCAGAACCAGCAGAGCGTGGAAGGGAGATGTGGACGAGCCATCACCATGGCGACCCCGCTCAGATCCCTGACTTCAGGATCCAAGGCCACCATGTCACCACGAATGAAACAGGTACAGGGATCTTAGCACAGATTTCATGCAGCTAAGTGATGCTGTCATCACAAGGCTGAGTGAGCTGCCTGCCCACCATGGACCGAATGCAGTTCAGCTGCTCAGTGATGAAGCAACACTATATGTATCTGATGTCAAGGCCATATTGCAAATATATAGATGTGGACATAATAGATAAGAACAGATACAGATATAGGTGTGGGTGTAGATACAGGTGTGGGTGTAGATACAGGTAAAGATGCCCCTACAGATGCAGAAGTGGATGTACACGTACCATGATTCTCAGCAAAGTTTTTACTTCTCACTATATTTTAAGCTGCCTCTCAGTGTTCATCTGATTCATAAATGAAGAGCATCATCTGGCAAAAGAAAGATCTTAAAATTCCTTACTGACACCATCAATCTTGCATGAACAATGTTCATTTTCCTGAATGATAACAACTTTGTAGAAGTTCAGAAGGTGGAATATTAGAAAGCCTTTATCTATTTCTAAGATCATGGAATGCAGTCCCATCACTTCATGGCAAATAGATGGGGAAAAACGGAAATAGTGACAGACTTGATATTCTCAGGCTTCAAGATTACTGTGGATGATGACTGTAGCCTTGAAATTAAGATGCTTGCTCCTTGAAAGAAAAGCTATGACAAACCTGGACAATGTATTAAAAAGCAGAGATATCACTTTGCTGACAAAGGTCTGTATAGTCAAAGCTGTGGTTTTTCCAGTAGTCATGTATGGATGTGAGAGTCGGACCATAGAAAGCTGAGTGCCAAAGGACTGACACTTTCAAACTGTGGTTTTGACGAAGACTGAGAGTCCCTTGGACAGCAAGGATATCAAACCAGTCAGTCCTAAAATAAATCAACTCTGACTATTCATTGAAAAGACTGAAGCTGAAGCTCCAAAAAACCTTGGCCACCTGATGTGAACAGCTGATTCATTGGAAAAGACCCTGATTCTGGGAAAGATTGAAGGCAGGAGAAGACAGTGACATAGTATGAGATGGTTGGATGCCATCACTAAGTCAATGGACATGAGTTTGAGTAAGCTCTGGGAGATAGTGAAGGACAGGAAAGCCTGGTGTGCTGCTGTCCATGGGGCCACAAAGAGTTGGGCATGACTTAGAGACTGATCAACGATAACAGGTCAACAACAGTAACAACCACAAGATGCCATGGCAGATTCCACACCAGGTTCTTATAAAACTGTAGAGCTGGAGGATTTCTTTCTGGTCTCCCCAGGAGTTACACCAATGTAGGGCAGTTTACTGTGCCAGGTAGATTTTAGTTTTTCTGTTTAAAATGTTTTTAAACCGAGCTTTCAAAATTCCAAAGTTAACTCACATAATGTATAGTACAAAAAAGACTGAATTTTTACTTTCTAAGATTAAGAACAAAACAATTATGCCTGTTCTTTCCACTTCTGTCCTAAGTTAGAAGTCTTAGCCAGGACAATTAGGCAAAAGAATGGAATAAAAGTCATCCATTTTGAAAGGAAGTAGTAAAACTTTTCCATTTGCAGATGATATGATATGGTGTATAGATATGTATACAGAAAACACTAAGGAATTCACTGAAAAGACTATTAGAGCTAATAAGCAAGTTCAATAAGGTTTAAAGTTACAGCATAAATATGTAAAAATCAATTGTACACACAGCAATAAACAAAGCATGAAAGTAAGAAAATAGGTTTACCTACAATAATATCAAAAAGAATAAAACCCTTAGGAATAAATTTATCAAGAGAAGTGTAAAACTTTGAACACCATAAAACATTATTGAAAGAAATGAATCAAGCCCTAAATAAATGAAAAGGCATGTTCGTGGTGCCATCACTGACTCAATGGACATGAGTTTGAGCAAATTCTGGGCGTTAGTGGAGGACAGGAAAGGCTGGCGTGCTGCAATCCATGGGGTCGCAAAGAGTGGAACATGACTGAGTAAACGAACAAGATGGCAATACTAAGCAGGGTGATCTGCAGATTAAGCACATCAAAACCTCCAGCTGGTTTCTCTGCAGGAACTGAAAAATTGATCCTAAGTTTCATATGGAAATTCAAGGAATCCATAATAGCTAAAATAGTCTTGGATAAGAACTAAGTTGGGGAGCTCACAAATCCCAATTTCAAACCTTGCTCCAAAGCTACAATGATCAATGTAGTGTGGCATGGACATGAGGACAGACATTTAGATCAATAGAGTTAAGAGAGAGTCTGGAACAAAATCTCTACCTCCATCATGCATTGATTTCAACAAGGATGCCAAGACAATGCAACGGGGAAAGCATATTCTTCTCAACAAAGTTACTTGGACAGCTGGATATTCACATGCAAACGAATGCGGTTGGACCGTTACTTTATGCTAAGTTCAGAAGTTAAGTCAAAGTGAATAAAAAACCTACATGTCAGGACTCAAACTATAAAACTCTCAAGAGAAAACATAGATGTAATCTTTGTGACCTTGAATTTGGCAATAGTTTCTTAGTTATGACCTCAAAGTAAAATTGTGCAAATTGTATATCTGATAAGGGACTATGATACATATATAAAAAATTCCTATGACTCAATAATAAAAATACAAACCCAGTGTAAAAATGGGCAAAAGATCTGTTTTCCAATAAATGATATCAAATAACCAATTAAGCACATGAAAAGATTCTGAATAGCCTTAGTCATTAAAGAAACATAAATCAAAACCATTAGTAACACCCACATGACCCAGAATGGCCATGATAAAAAATAATAAGAAGTGCTGGTGAAGATGTGGGGAAATTAGAACTATCATGTACTGCCAATGGAAATGTGAAATGGTGCAGCTGCTTTGGAAAACAATCCAGAAAGTAGGGTTACCAAGTGACCTAGTTAATTCCACTCTTCGGGATACACCCATGAGAAAGGAAAGCGTACCCTACATGCAAAAACTTGTGTATAATTATTTACAGCAGCACTATTCATAGGTGTCCAGTGGCAGGTGAAGGGATAAGTAAAATAGGATGTGTCTCCAGGGGCTTCGCTGGTGGTCCAGGGGTTAAGACATAGCCCTTCCAGTGCAGGGGGCACAGGTTCTACCTGCATGTCATGCAGTGCAGCCAAAAATATATCCAAACAGTGAAATATCATGCAGTAGTACAAAATAATGTCCTCACACGTGCCACAACATGAATGAATCTTGAATATATACCAGATGAAAGAAGCCGGTAACAAAGGACAAGATATTGTACACTTATTATGAAATGTTCAAAATAGGCAAATTCATAGTGACAGGAAGTAGATTAGGAGTTATGTGGGCCTGAAGAAGGGAGTCAGCTGTGGGGAGCTCTAGGGGGTGGATGGAGACTGACTGCTAGTGGTTATGGCATTTCTTTGGAGGGTGATAAAGATGTTCAGAAATTGTGGTAATGTTTGCATGACTATAAACACACTGAACATTAAATTGCATAATTTAAACAGGTGGCTTATTTGGTGTGTCCTTTATATTTCAGTAAAGCTGTTCTTTTATAATTTGTCAATAGTAGGTGATTGTTTATTTCGTTGTCAATAATATCAGTCAAGTCACTGAAATTAATCAAGTGTCTGATCTACCAGCTAAAAATTCATGTTTACCCTGGAAACATTTGCATCTTGTGTGGGTTCACAGGTGGAATGGCTCAGAGCTCAGGAAAGGGACTCATTTCACAAGGCAGAGTCAAAGTACTATCCATTCCCAAGTTGGGTATTCTCAGATTGCATATCCTTGGCTCCTAATGTGCATTGGAGAATTAGCTTTAATTTTTTTTAAGGTATCTTCTGAAATGTATTGATAACATGAAGCCATTATGAGTTCTATTGGAGTGTGTGTGTGTATGTGAGCACTCGGTCACTTCTGTCATGTCTGACTCTTTGAGAACCTAAGGACTGAGCCCACCAGGCTCCTCTGTCCATGGCTTGTGGGATTCTCCAGGCAAGAATACTGGAGTGGGTTACCATGCCCTCCTCCAGGGCATCTTCCCCACCCAGGGAACAAACCTGCCTCTCCTGAGGCTCCTGCACTGCAGGCAGATTCTTTACTGCTGAGCCACCTGGGAAGCCCTTTATTGGAGGGCTTTAAATATCACAATGAAATTTTGCACTAGGCACTTAGATTACTCACACGCCAAACTGTTGCAAAACGTGAATAAGTTGATAGACCACAAGCTAGGAAGGACAGTGAGTCTAAGTGTAAACCATCCCTCCCCTCATAGGAAACAGAACTGTGAAGTGAAGTGAAAGTTGTTCAGTCGTGTCTGACTCTTTGTGACCCATGGAGTATGCAGTCCATGGAATTCTCCAGGCCAGAATACTGGAGTGGGTAGGCTTTCCCTTCTATAGGGAATCAAACCCAGGTCTCCCACATTGCAGGTGGGTTGTTTATCAGCTGAGCCACAAGGGAAGCAAAAAGTCAGGTCGGAAAGTGTTTAATATTGTCCCTGCCCAAGCAAGAGTGGGCTGCTTGTTTTGGTGAACAGAGACTTAGAGGCTGGATGGGTTCTATCCTGGGCCCGGCCTCCAGGTCCTTGGAGGGCGTTTGGCTAGAAGGAAGTCTGCAGACAGGGAAGAGGGTGGGATTCTGGTCCCTCTCAGAAAACTGAGACATAGAATGATGGGGCAAAGGATCTCCAGCCATTCCTGAGGCCCTGCTAGAGGAGAAGACTGGGGTCCTTCAACTTATATCATACCCTCCTCTGTTCAGAGAGCCTGGTGCAGTGGCTGTGAGGTTTGTTCAGTGTTGAAAGGATGGGTAATTTTTTTCATTCTTAAAAAAATTTATACAGTTGTCCTTTTTTATGACAATAAACGCTTATCGATCAATGCCTCTTTTTTTCTATTATGGACACAGATTCTAGTTTGCGCTAAGATGCTGCTGCTGTGGTGGCTCATTCTTTGAAAAATAAATCATCTCAAACTTTAAGCTGTTGCCATGTGGTTCAACCCTACAAACAAATGAGAAACAAGATCTTCATTCTGTTACTAGTTTGTTGAAAAATATAACCAAAGGTGTTTTAAAAATAGCCTCCAGGTAAATAATTGGAGGCAAGATTGTCCCTGCCGATTTTTTGTCCCATTTCCCAAAAAGTCCCACTCATCTGGGCAGTCTGGGGGTCGTCCTTTTCTGAGGTAAAAGGACTTGCTGCACAGTTTGAAGGATCTATTGTTTTTTTTTTTTCTCCCCATGATTTCATTTCTTTGATATGGTTAGGAGTGAGAAGCAGACTGAGGATCCGCTAGGAGTCCAGATGAAAGCAGGCACATGAAAAAATTCCCTGAAGAGCTGGACACGACCTGCTGGGGTATCGAAACCCCGGTGTGAGAGGCAAGGGTGGAACTGCAAGGGTGGGGGCACCAGGCTGGGAACCCAAGGCCATTCATTCCTGGCAGCATCCAGCTCCCCTAAGCTCCACCCAGAAGTGTGGTTGCCTTTGTCATTTTAATTGGCCTGTGTTTGTGAAGTGGGGCCTTTATTTACTTATAGCTTGGGGCTTGTGTTTACCAAGCCTGGTGGAGGCCAAGTGACAGGGCTCCCGCACGCTCTCCCCCTGTATCTTGAGGCACTTTTCTTTTCAGTATCTGTGCCTGTCTAATTCGTGAGCTTCTGTGAAGCAAGCACAGGAGGGTACAAGGCCTACAGGGAGGAATTACACCTAATTACTCAAATAATTGCTAGGCTGTTGCCTTCTTAGTCACTGAAAATAATTTCCAGGTCCCTGGCTTTTATAGATAGTCTTCTGGAGGCAGGAGGACACAGCCCCCTTTTCAACTCAGCCCATTCACTCACAAAATCAGAACACTCGAGCCTGCAAAATTAATAAGCACCACTTCCATTACATATATTTTAGGTTGTTGTTGCCGTGGCGATAAAGTCAGGGACATTGAATCTCCTCTGTTGAGCCATTGTTATCATCCCTGGCCATCTGCTGCCGAGGAGTGATACTCCATCTCATTTGCATGATGACTGATATATGGGAGGTTTGGAAGGACATATGCCACGGCAATCATGTGATGAAAATTAAAGTGAAAGTTTTGGGCCCAGAGCCGAAAAAAAATCTGTGTATGCGCATGAGGCTGTTGATGTGCAAATGTGAGTCATATTGAGAAGGTCTGAATAGGGAGGTGTGACGTAAAGAGGGGACACAAGGCAGGTGCTTATCTCTCGGCAGTCAAAGGCACTGGATGTCATATCATGGGAACTACCTTCCAAAGAACAGCTTTAGTGTTTCTGTTCAGCACACAAGGGAGGAGAGAAATATAAGTTTTGGAAGCGAACAAAAAAGTAAGTTGAAAACTTTGGAACTGCGTTACTGCTAGCATGGAGGTTTAAGTCACTCAGCATTTTAGTAAGTTTCTGTGTTTTAAGTCGTCATGTTGAGTTTTGTTCCTGGGGGAAAATATGATATCACTAAAGGTTGAAGTTTGGAAGTATGTAGATGGTTTTTCTGATGTTTGTTTGGAACTTCGGTTTCTGGTTTCTGCTGTGGTAGATACTTGGTCAACATTTTAAATGCCCTTTCTGTCTCTCTTTTTTAAATTTGTGCAAAAAAAAAAAAGATTTTTGGATCTTCATGGAGAAGGATTTCAGAATAAAATATATTGGTGCAATTGCATTTATACTGCATCAGCATTGTCTCTGTTCATATACATTTTGAAATGTGCAAATTTGCAACAGAATATTTGATATGAAATGATACTTGGTACATTTCTTTCTCTGAAACAAAGTAAAGTGAAATAATTTCTGAGGTCACAAAAACTGTCCTTGAGATTGCAAATCTGACATCTCACTAGGATGGAGGTAATTTTTTCTGGGGAAGCGAGGGGCAGGTGGGGGAGGGCTGGTAAATGGGTTGTCAGCACAACAATATAGATTATTTTTATTAACAAATTACCAATATCAAAGATGTTCCATATTTTTTTTTGGAAAGTCAGAAATTCCTGTCATGTTTATACATAAGGGAAAGAGTTTGTCTGAAGTCTCAGAGATATTTAAAATGTTAAGTATGGTCTTTATAATCTTGTCTTTAAATATTTAGAGAACTGAATCAGAGCAGCCTTCTTAAAAAATGAGATGGTTCATTTTTTTTATAAATGCAAATATCAGGAGACTCTTTAGAAGGTTAAAGAGTAGTATTAGAAAAGGCTGAAAAAGGAGACAGACTTAATATGAACCTTGAACAAAATTTTGCTCAAGGATGAGTTTAAATCTTATTAAAAGAGAGAGAAAATTTTCAATACCTTGATAAACAGTCTTTTGCCTCATGTTCCTTTCATCCTAACAAGGCATTTATTAAACATGCTTTGATACATGTGGAAATAATAGATGTCTCCTAAAGGGGTATAGTGAGCTTTTTCTCTTTCAGTTTCAAAGAACAAAGCAGCTAATAGGCAAAGTGTGTAAAATAACGTCTCCAATATTTTTTTTAATGAAAGTGGCTTATTGTCAGAAAAGTTATACCAACTCTTACCTTATGTAATAACTAGCACTGCAAAACTCAAGAGAAAAGAACTGATGAACAAATCTTAAGCATAGTTGTGTACACTATCTTTATGTTAGGGAAAAAAGTAAATAAGGACCAGGAAACCATCAAATTCATAGTCTAAAATAAAACTGAAATTAAACTTTTCCTAACTTTGCCCCTTGCAAATATCATCTGCATATTATCCTACTTTTATGTGTGTAACCTAAGATTACCCGTGATCTCTTTTCTCCTTATTCTAAATATTCAATTACTCACTGGTGATTATTGTGGCCTTCTTGGCTTACTCCAATATTAGATTAATATAGATTTCTTGTGCCAAATTAGCGGAAATCACTGTTGCACATAAGAGTGATTCACTCTTTTTTAGTTGTATTTATGTTATAGAAGCTGCATCATTTTAAGCTTAAAAGCTTTTTTATATTTTAAATTTGGATATACTGTACCTTGGAGAGTATAAGGTAGTTGTATTTAAAACCTTTTAAAGTACAATGGAACTTTCATGGAGATTCTAATTTAGTTATGGTTAAAGGAGTCTTTTTTTTTTTTTAAGAGTGGCCATTGCTATTCTGCTATAACATCAACCAGTGAGTTTTAAAGTTTCTTGGTTCTTCTTAACTTAGACATTTTAAGTGCAAAGGAAGAGTGGAAATGCTCGGAGCTGTCCATGGTAGCATGCTCTTTAAAAAGTTAGATGTTATAAAATGTATATCTATATACTCTGTATAATTGGCCTTATTACCACTTTAAAAGGTCAGGATTAAATTCTTATTAGGTAAATTAACTGGGTATAATAGTAATTATTTGCAGATAATGTAACAACCTTACTCTTACAATTCAATTGCAAAACTTTAAGCTTCCATAATGTAATAAATCTTTCAGTTTCAGCTTTAAAGTATTTATGAGTAAGTAAACAAAAATCATAAGCTATTAGCTATGTGATTATTTAGGTTTACATTAACAGAGAAGCACAGCGCAAATAGTTTCCATGGTAGTAGGACCATGCGAACAAACATCAAAAAATGTAACTTGTATGACTTTACTGTTCTTGAAATTAATTCCTGTCCTTATGTGACCTGCCATGTCTGCTATAGAAATCTAAAAGATCATAATTGTTTGATATGAAATGCAAAAGGAATAGTTAAATTGAAAGTTTAACATCATGCAATTCAAAATCCCAAGCGGTATATAAACATTAAAAGAAACTTTGGACTGCTAATCCTAGGAAATGAGTTTTATGGATTGAATTCAACAAGGCTTCAGAAATGGTTCCATCTGCTGCCTAGCAGCTGGTGAAAGGATAAATTTAATTCATTAATTCATTTGGAAAAAAGGATCCGAAGTAGTAAAGACTTCATTGCTCATAATGCATAGAGGTGAAAACACAAACTGAAATCTGGTCCAATTGATCATCCAAGATAATGAGCCACATTTTGTCTTCCCTTTTTTGGTAAAGGTCTTACTGATGGAGTCAATACGGTATTAATTTTTATGAGAATAACCAATCATTCCCAATCATTTCAATAATAAAAATGAAAAACTCAGGGAAATTTAATGTAAGTCACATTTTTTTTAATCTAGGAAACGTTCGAAATTATACATGTTCTCATTTTGTGTATATGTGTACATGGGTAGCAGTGTGTGTTTATGCTTATAGTACATACATATTTATTCTCTAAATCATATATATTCTGAATCATTCCAATGAACTACCTATATTAATTGGCATCCTCCCATTTGCAAAATATTCAAACTTCCTTAGTCCTTAAGATTAATGTAGATATCCTTCAGATTCAGAATTCATATTTACTCAAAAGTTACAAGGTTCAAAATGACGCTTGTTTTGTTTTCTCCTCTTTCTACACTTCAAACCAGTTGCTCCAGCCTCTGTTTTTACTCACAGGCTGCAAAGGACTTCAAAGATAAAAAGTTGTACTTGAAGTTGTCTTTTCCCAGCATCTCTTCTCTGTTAATCATGCTGACGTAGGACATGGCAAAAAGGTTTAGTTGGCTGCATGGCACGGAACTTTTAGTATCTTTATATAAAAAATATAGAAGTTTGATGCTCAGTTTCTGGAATTGTTTAAATTTAACCAACATGGTGAGGTATTGAAAAAGTTAATGTGTTTGAATTCCCTTTAACTGATAATCATAGTCATATTGGTGGGTCTTTTCCTATCTGCTGGCATTTTAATGGGAGCGAGTTTTCCTTCAGAAGTGTGGCACTCACCTTCCTGGGAGAGGTAAATATGTCCTGGGTGACAGTGAATTGATCGCCATAGAGATAAGGAAGCTCCTGACCTGCTTCAGAATCAGCATCATTTGAGCCCCTCATTTTGAATGGTGATTTCATGAATGGCTTTTGACTGTTTTTTTTCTGTGGCCATAGCTCACTGTGGTGGGTTTGTTGGATTTGCTCTAAAGGTTCTGTTTGCACCCTGTGGGTTAGGTTAAGAATCAGGGTTTATGCATTTACTTGTACTGTTGCATTGTTTATACAGCTTTGGTTTAGTTTTGATCTTTTTTTTTTTTTGCCTTTTTTTTTTTTTTTTTTTGCCTTTGAGGCTCTTCCACAGTGTCAGCTGCTGACTGATAGTAGGAAAAACGGCCTCATGGTGTGAATGAAAGGGACCTAGCGGTTGGTAAACAGAGATAAGGAATAAATAGAGCACAGGCAGAAGGAGATAGTTCTGTGGGCGCCCAGACTGCTGCCAGTCTGTTCAGGGGAGAGGCAGAGCCTGCCTTTTCCCAGATTAAATTAGTGTGCGAAATCTCCAGTGACCTCCTCCGCTTCTCCCCGCACTCTGTGGCCAAGCTGAACAGCCTCTGCTGTAAAGTATTCGTTTTATCCAGGGACTGGCTGGACAATGGAGCTCTCCCTGACACTTATGGACAGCTGTCGTCATTCACCGTGCTGTCAGCATTTCATTTTTCAGAGGAGTTAGAAGGGTTTCTACCTTGTCACGGAAACAGGGCAGAAAGGCAACTTTGCCAGTCTTGAGGCTGCTCGGGCTGGTAGGGGCGGGCAGTAGAACTGGGGTGGGGTGACATGAGGGTCCGGAGAAACTGTGAAAGGGAACAGTGCTTTTGGATTCTGCTAATATGATTAAGTGAAGGCAGAAATTAAATTTCAAATCTGGGGTCCTTGCTCAGAGAAAATATCTTTGATGCTGAAAGTTCCTTTTTTTTTTTTTTTAAATTAAGGTCACCCGTTCCAACCAGAGAATTCATCTATGCCTGCTCTACCCTTCTTTTGGCTAAATATGCATGCATTTTATTACCTGCGAGTAACCACCGTTAAAACAGTGAGACTGCAGTATACCTCGGGAGTCTCTCTTTTTTTTTCTTTTCTTTTCTTTTCTTTTTTTTTTGTGATTTACTGCAAATATATTCAGCATTTGACTGATTAAATAGACCTTCGGCAACCTTGAGGGTCACTGTGTAGAGTATGTACATAGAAAATGCATCAGCCCATTGTACCCTGGCAGCTAATGAGATTGGTCGTTAAGTAAATGACACAAAGCCCACAAAAAAAGCTTAGCAGCTCACTAGAGTATCACAGAGTGTCCCTGCACACCACACAACGACACAAACACTGGACTACCCTGGCCCACCCCTGCTTTATTCTACATCACTGCTTCCCTGGTGTCAGCATGAGAGCAGAACAAAGGCAGGAGGTGCGGGTAAGTCAGTCTGGCAATTAAACCCCAGGGAGAAGTTGAACAAATCTTAGCCTAACCGTGGCGAGGCAAGTCCGATTCTCGACAAGTAGGTCAGAATGAAGGGGTTTTGCTATCACTTCTGGAAATGTTGCTTCAGTGATCAAAGCTCTTCTGTGGCCATTCTGCTCGTTTTGTTTTTGCCATTTCATAAAAGTTTTTACATTTCAAAGTCGAGTGTCCTCCAGAATGCAAGGGGACTTGAACTGGAAAGGCAAGCTGTTGGCTGGAGGAAGGGGGCTTTTGCGAGGGACGGCTGTCAGGTGTGTGTGAAGGTTTGAGAAACTTTCAGATGCATGAGGTAACTTTGATTTTAGTTAGTCCTGCTGCTTTTCAGAGAGAACGGAAACCGGGGTGTGAATGGGGGCAGTGAAGTTGTTTGTTGTCAATATGAAATTGTCCCGTCCACTAGAATGTATTTACATGTGTGAGATAACCATTTCCTTGATCAGTATCTTAAAAATCAATCAATCAAGCACAACAGAACAAGGAGATGAAAGCTCCTTTGTGTGTGTGTGTGTGTACATTCCAGTTCTCTTGAATCTGCAAATAAAATCATTGCTGTGATTTTGTAATGTTGAATAGGATTAGTGGTTATTTGCTTGCTGTACTTGGGGAGAAAAATCTAAGCTCTCTGACACTGAGCAGCACGGGGCTACTGTATCCTTGAAAAATGCAGTTAGTATTGAGCTCTAACATTGCAGGATCCTTTTAGAGAAATATGGCAACAGGAAGTTGCCGGAAAGTCTTACCTGCCTTGCTGAAATGTCTGTCTGCCTTAGATGTGTGTACTCAGAGGCTGTTTAGTTTAAGAGAGAATGACGTTGTTACACGGCATTCAGGTAAATTCAGTATTTTATTCTAAGGACTGTCAGCTAAGTGGATTGTCAATGGTTTAATAAACCTTGATACTCTCATTGAAAACATTTTAAAAAGTATTGTTAAGTGTGATGTTTTAAAATAGTTGGATTCATAATATTGTCAGGATTCAATTTTTGAAGACATTGTCATTTAATATTAGAATAGCGTGTCATCTGTTCATGAATTAAAACTCCGTGCTACACAGAAACTGGTTTCTAAACTTGCATTACTTGCCCTGAAACATTTTTATTTATATAAGAATATGGAAATATTAGGATATAGAGTGATTGCTCACTATTAGTATTCATGGGAGATTCATAATAGAAGTTTAGAATGGGATCTCACTGACCCAGAGGTCACATACTTTTTTTGTGTCTTGAAGTACTTTTCTCTTTCCAGTGTGTTCCCAGCATTCATTTTCTTAATGAGTCATTTAAGACTATATGTGGACAGTATATAATATATACTATGTATTATGAACTCTAAGTATTATTTTTATAGTAACCAAAATTTAGAAGGAAATAGATTTTATGAATAAAGTGTCTAAGAGTGTCTTGTAACAGTTTCAAGTAAGAAAGAGGTACTTTGATTTTACTCAATTCAGATATTTGGAATATGTCATCTCATCACCAGGCCTTTAATGGGGTAGAAATTGTGGAAAGACCAGGTGGTCTGAAAGTGGCTACAATTACCATTAACAATTCTAGTTTAAGGCAGAGTTATGCAAGTTAGACAGTCAGTCTTTTGGACATTGTAGATCCATGAGGTTCTCTTCTTATACTGAACATTTTAAATTTGAATCTCATGTAGTATAGTTTATTTTTCTTGTGGTTGCTTGTGTTCATCATGTTAACACAGGAATGAGACGTTCGGAAAACACACAGTCCTTTCGGATGGCTGTACATGTCTGACTCCTCTCCTCCTCAGTGCAGATAAGGTTGGGCAAGCGGGCCCAAGTGTGACACTCGCATCACTGTGGATAAAACTGAGTGGGATTGCTTCCACAGAAATATACTTGTCATTCTTCCAAGCAAAATCGGGCTGCATTGCAATTGAGATCAGAGGGCCTGGGTCATTACTTTTGCTTTATGGGAACTTGTTTGCATCGGGATTGGTCCTGAATTTAAGAGATGTTTTTAAAAATCTAACTATGAAAATACACAAAGAAAATGCTTCTACCTGCTGTTTAACTTTATTCTTCAAAAAAAACAGGAGGAACTTCCTTTCTGCTAATAGAAGGAAACTTTGTGTTATTGAACTTTTATTCAGATTGATTTGAGAGAGAAGTGTTGTAAGTTCAAAGGATGGTGTGGCTTGCTGTGGGTGGTGCAGGGGGCTCATTTCCAGTCCTAAGGAAAAGAACTATGGCATGTTTGCTGGAGATGAGGCTGTCTGAATGCTATGTGCGTGACACAGAGTAACCGGACGACCTGCTCTACTCCGTTCCCAAGTTCATATGTTTGAAACCTGGTTCTTCCACTGCCTAGATCTGTGCTCCTGGAGAATTATTTAGCTTTCCTGGGCCTCAGTTTCTTGGTCTGTTGGATAGGGGGTGGGTGGATAAATCTTGTTCTTGTCATAACTTCTGTTAAAATTAAGTAAGGTGATAAAAGTATTTAAAAAGCTTTTCCTGCCTTAACTTTCCCCTGGAGCTTAAACCAGTGGGTGGAACTGACAACATCGCATGAAGACCCTTTCATGCTTGCCTCACCAGTACAGAACTCTTTCTCATGTTTTTACTTTCAGAGCCCTCAGTTTTGTGAGATTCCTTGAGAGATTGTGAAAAGTCCATTTTACGTGGCTGTGTGCTCATACCAAGTCTAAGGTAAACAAGTTAAAAATACTAAATATATATTGATATATGTGATTTGATGGGCTTCTTATCCATAGTTTTATTAATAGCAGTTAAGTGTATATTAAAATTTCATTACATTTGAACTTCAATCTCCTATAAGCAGAAATACTGAATTTCATTTCATTTCAGAAAAGAGTTTGAAATGAAATTCCGTATTTCATTTCCTAAATTAAGTACTTAATGAAAGCAGAGGTCTTTATCTACTGTTAGGATTACTCCTCATTTTTTTTAAACTGAGTATCTTTATTTTTTGTCCCCTTGGGATTTCTTTCATAAGGTTTTG